>PVIH01004446.1:125193-140381 GCA_004025045.1 Sigmodon hispidus
GGCCAATTTAAACCTTTTTTTTTTTTTTTTTTTTTTTTAAAAAAAGACAGGGTTTTGCTATGTAGCCAAAGACTTTAAGGCTTTGCTCATGCAGTCTCAGTTCTGGGATTACAGACAGTGTAGCATCTTGTCAACCTCAAGATCTTTAAAATATAAACAACCAGGATTGCTTATCACTGACTGCTCATCAGTTAGTAACCAGGTGAGTCCTCTAATCAATGCTCCTCTACAAAATGTCTTTGATGTGTGGTTTTCTTTTAGCAATGATTTACAGTCATGAAAGTGCTCATTACTTGCCAAATGTTTGAACACCCTCTGTTTTAGACACATTCCTGTTGACTCACACACATTAAAATCTGGCTTTTGACTTTCCTCACTCCAGCAATCTTTTCTGTTAAGTTAGGGACAGTATTGACAACAGACCTTCTGCTTTGTATGTGTATATTTGTGTTACAGAGGTAAAGGCAGGGGGTGCCACCATGCCACTAGCTTTACTCCAATTACAATACCCACTGCCTGACTCTGTTGTCTAGTTAGTCCAGTTACGTGTCACATCAACTCAGATGGACAGCACAGACACCAAACCAGGAGCACAGCGAGATGCCTCAGCCATTTCCACTTCCCACCTTACTCCATCTACTTCTATGCACAAATAAGGTACATACTCACCTGTGTTCAAGTCCACGCCTACAAGTTGACCTGATTCTGAATGCTCGGCTTGAACTTTAACTAATGTTTCCTGAAGGTCAAAACCAGAGTTTTGCGCAAGAACCTAGTGAACAAATGCAATTCTTAAAAAGACAAACTGAGAACTGAATGTTACGCTTAGAATAAACCAACCTCCATATACATGGTATAGCAGACCCCTTTCTTGCCCTCCCCCACCCCCGACAAAGTAAATAAATGGGGTGGTAGTCTGTATGCATTGAATGAGATAGAACCATTATTCACATTTTCTTCCAGGTGTTGTTGACCGACAATCTAATACATACCAAACCCAACAAAGCAAGCACTGGTCATAAACCCTCACCTTTACTGAATATCTAATAAACACTTACTTGCCCATTAGTTTTACTCAGACAAAAAAAGTAAGCTTATCTTTCAACAACCCATGTAGGCAATGGCTTACTGGGTCAGCGTCACTCAGCTGTTATCAGTCCACTTAGCCTCCCTCCCTGCTATGTGGCTACTAGTTCTCACTTTGTGACTGATCTCCATGCTGGCTTTCACCTCTGTAAAGCTGCAGGCATTACAGTAGTCTGTCCTGAGGTGTGGTAGGGTGGGTGTTCTTCTATACTCTACCCAGAGATGAGGAAGACTATCTGCTTACAAACACCGCTGGCTGCCCTGAAATGGTATACAGGTCAGCTGGCCAAGGTCTGCCCGCCTCTGCCTCCCAAGTGCTCAGATAAAAGGCTGCCTGGTTTGACATATTTTAGGAAACTAGCATTTATAATAGACTGTAGCCCAAAGGTTTCAGTAAACAGTCAAACCTTGGGAATAATGAGCAAAGCATCTGCAAATGCCTGGACTCCAAGCTGAGCCCTGCCCTTCACACTGGGCTTGTATTTGATCAGAGCTTCTGCCATTGCCACTTCTACTGCACCAGCACCTGGGACAACACAGCCTGTGGGGCAGAAAGGAGACACGATAAGTTAGAGAGAAAGAGACACACAGTGAACACAAAATAAAACTTCGCATTCTGAGGGGAAACATATGTATTAAGCACCTAACTTCCTTTTTTTAAAAAAAATTATGTATATGACAAAGAAAAAAAAAAGAAATGCAAACTGTAATTTATAACAGCATTCTTAATGGAAGCCAAAAATAAATATTGTTACATATTAAAAAAAAAAAAAAATTATGTATGCAGTGTTCTGCCTGCAGGTGTTCCTGCAGGCCAGAAGAGGGCACTAGATCTCATTACAGGTGGTTTTGAGCCACCATGTGGTTGCTGGGAATTGAACTCAGGACCTTTGGAAGAGCAGTCTCTCTAGCCCTTAAGCATCTAACTTATGAACTCACTACGCCTGTGATTTGTTAGTTATATGCAGTTTATCTGCTTTTGCTTTGCTTGTGGAAATGTGGGTCTCAAACATGCTAGATACTAGGTGCGGTACCAACAAGCAACATCCCAGCACAGACCTGCCTCTTGAGCCACAATGAGCAACAACAATCAGCAAAATGGCCCAACCTAACCATTACTTTAGTAACTGGTAACTCAAGAGCCATCAGTTTTAATCACTTATTTGTACTCACTTTTTAATAATGATATACTATTTTAAAAGAAGCATACCAATCATTTTAAAGCAAGACTTTACTTTTGCATGGTGTCTGGCTGTGTAAATTACTGACTAAAGTACACAGTATTCTGCCATGCCTTTTAGAATAACACAAGAACACAACTCACATACAGTGTGATTCTTACCATCATCAATAGCATTTTTCACAGCCCTCAAACCATCTCTTATTGCATCCTTGATTTGAGTCAGCGTGTGCTTATTTGGTCCTTTAACCAGCAATGTGACAGAACGGGGATTGTTACATTTCTCAATAAAGGTGAACTTTTCTTCGCCCTGGGAGAAGAGAAACCATTATCAAAAGGAGCTATCCGCTGGCATGGTGGCATGCACCTTTAATGCCAGCACTTAAAGTCTCTGAGTTCTAGGACACCCAAGTAAAATCTTGTCTTAAAACACCACTCAAACTCCCAACACATAGAAAGAGTAAAAACAGAGTACCATGCAAAGCCTAGGGAGGGTACAAGGAGAGTAAGCAGTTAATAGGAAACAGCCATCACCTCACCAAAAAAAAACTGAAGGCCCGAGTGTTATCAAAGATGCAAAAGAAACTAAAATTTTAAAGTAAATTCACATTACACTATTACACATAAACTATCAAGATGTATAAGAAAGTCATATTTATAAGTGGTGTAACCACTGTCAAGTTGCCCAGGTCCAGCAAATAACCCTCAAGAAAGCAACCTGGAATAAACTACATAGTCAAAGAGCTGGGTGGTAGTGGTCCACACCTTTAATCACAGTACCGGGAGGCAGAGGCAGGTAGATCTCTGAGTTTGAGGCTAGTCTGGTCTACAGAGCAAGTTCTAGGACAGCCCGGGCTACACAGAGAAACCATCTTGAAAACCAAAAAGCAGTGAGATGCAGGCCAGCCTAGGCAATATAGTAAGACCCTGTCTCAAGTAGTTGTTAAGAAAAGCTGGGCAGTGGTGGAGCACACCTTTAATTGCAGCACTCAGAAGGCAGAGGCAGGCAGATAAATCTCTGTGAGTTTGAGGCCAGCCTGGTCTATGAAGAGAGTTCCAGGATAGCCAACCAGGGCTGCTACAGAGAGACCCTATCTCTACAAACAAAAAATTATTAAAAAAAATCTGACTTTGAGTTTGAAATTTCCTACTCAACCACCAGTAAATAAAATTATTACTGACTTAGGAAGAAAACACTTACCAATGTATACTCATAGACAAGACCTGCATGTCCCAAACAGTCAGGACTCAGGTCATCCAAGGAATTCAGAGCTACCCCACCACAGGCAAGTGTAAGCCTATAAGAGAGAAATACATGTGATGAAAACACAGTAAGTCATGTCAGTTATGTTCAAGAAGACAACAATATTTAGGAAGGAAGGTTATTTTCAAAATGACACGATAAATGGCTTGGTTCTGCTTTTTTTTCTGGGAGACAGGATTTCTTTGTGTAACAATCCTGGCTGTGCTGGATGCTGGAACTTGCTTTGTAGACCAGGCATCAGGTCTGCAACTCACACCAGAAGGAAGGAAGGAAGAAAAAACCAACCAAACAAACAAAAAAATATGTGTTATGTAGGCCAAAAACAAAATTTTTTTTAAGTCAAACAAAAAAAAGACTATTTGGACAGAGAAGCAATCAAACTAGGGTGAAGAGAATGGATGTGAAAACAGTCAAAGCTCACTCTATTCTGGCATCATAATGAGATCAATGACTTTGTTCAATTAACCCATGCTAATAAAACTCAAAAACAGGCAAAAGTGCAAAGGGAACAATCCACGCCCCTTGCAAAGTGTGCAGCTGGCTCCACTCACCTCTCCATGTTTCTCCTCTTGGCCCTGCGCAGAGCCACGATGCCTTCTTTTGCAAGGGCATCTAAGGAAAAGGGGTCAATCCCCTGAATAAAGACAAGACATTTTCAATAGCCTTCACCTTAAAAGCAAACAAAACTAACTCAAAATTTTAAGTTTCAATTAATTTTAACTTCCTACCTTTTGATTAATAACAACAAATCCTTTATCTGAATCACCGCATACTTTCTTTTTCAGTTCTATTATCTTTTTAACTCGATCTTCAATGAATTTCCTTTCAGCCTTTACGAGTTTCTCTCTTTCTTCTGCACTCTTGTAAAAAAATCCAGAATTCACTTCTCTGTAAGAAAAAGTCACAGAAAAAGGGAGATTTCCAATTTTACCTTAGTTTCAACAGGACCGAGAAGACTGCATTGGCCTGAACACATTGTAGGCCAAGTGCTCTACCACTGAGCTACATATAACCCAAGCCCATGTTTGCCTCACTGCCCTTACAGTAGGGAAAATGCCACTCCACTCCTACCACAAAGGGTTATGTCGTAAACTCACGTTTTCTCATATTCTAAAGACACGTTGCATGTGAGGATATAGGCATTTTCTACTCTTTTCTTCATATCAGGGTGCCGTGCTCCATGATCCAAAACAAGCCCTCTGATTAAGCTACAAAACAGGAAAATTTATACCAATATTTATATATACCAGACAGAGGAGTGGCACACACTAAAAAATACAATTAGCTGCTACAGTGATAATTTTCCTTCAAGCCTACTAACTTCTAAAACAGTTTGAAAACTTTACATTTAAACTTAAGGCCAGATATGAAAAAGGAATGTTCTTAAATAAGACAAGCCACCCAAACAAAAAAATAACAAACGTCTACCTTAGGAAAGACTGCAGCCTCTAACTCGTAGGCTATCAAACTGTGGTCACTTTAATTCTTTTAAAGAAACATTTTTAAACTAGAATCTTTGAACAAAGTTTAATTTACCAGCAGTTTTCCCATTATGCACTGTATTCAAGTATATCAATCAACGTTCATTGGTACTCATATTTCAGAATTATACAATTCAACAATGCCTGCCTTGTAGAGTAAATATCATATCCAGTCATATCCTTATCCAGTAGGAACTTGTCTCGGGGCTGGGGAACAGCTCAAAGTAGAAAGTATTTCCAAGCACTGTCACCTACCTCGTATCAGTTTCTGATTTATGTTTCATCTCCATGATCTCAACCATGAAGAGGTCAATGGGCTCATCTTTTTTCTTAATGGCCAAAATGGAGTCCACCACAGCCTACGAGAAAACCATTAAGTAAATTTAGCCTGTAGAGGTCAACACACCTTAGCTGACCTTGAGACAAGTGTAAAGGTTGAAGTAATTTATGTCTTAAAACCTCAACTTGCGGGCTGGAGAGATGGCTCAGAGGTTAAGAGCACTGACTGTTCTTCCCGAGGACCTGAGTTCAATTCCCAGCAAAACCACATGGTGGCTCACAACCATCTATGATGAGGTCTGGCACCCTCTTCTGTAAAACTGTATGTATAATAAATAAATAAAATCTAAAAAAAAAAAAAACCAAAACCTCAACTTGCAATTGTCTGAAGAACTATCAACACTCCTATTATTATACTGTAAACACAGGCTGGGCACAGTAGGTACTAGGGTTAATATCAGAGAGAATTCATTTCAAATTCGCTCTGTCCCCAAACACACCATACCTTACTTACCTTTCACAATAAACTTAAAATTTATTGAGAACTAGACCAGTTTGAAAGCTCCCCCAAATGAAGAGAGAACTGCTATTAGCCTGATTAGATAAGACACACACAGCATACTAGAAGTTCCCATAAATGGGGGGGGTGCCCCGGCGCCCAGGGCGGACCACCCATGACTACAGGGTTTCTAAAAACTCTCTACTTTATAATCTTTCTACAGAATTTTCTATTAGTCCTCCAAAACCCAGCCTGGTAACAATTTACTCTTCCCACTTAGAAGATAGATTAGTTTATAACTGCCTAGGGAGAAATCCAGACTCCTTACTTTAAACACAATTCCTGTGAAGATCCTATGTGTGCAACACTAAGTACACATATCTTATGAAATATGTTCTCTGCATTGTACTACATGCATACATGTTAACCACACACCTCTGTTAAGACATCAGCAAGTTCAGCATGAACTTTAGTTCGGAGGGATGTTCTGGCCACATCGATGAGTGTCTCTCTGTTCATCTCTCTGCTTACTTTGACCTGTTCCAAAAACTGGAGTGCCTTTTCCTTTGCAGCTTCAAAACCTTCAGTTATTATCCTGGGGTGAAGACCCTAGAATCAAAAAGTCACAAAACCACTGCCAATATTTGCATCCTCAATTAGATACAGACAATTCACTAAGGTCAGTAACATTTGAAGGGCCACCCAGGTCATCCATACTTAATATAATAAAGGTAACATGATGTACTGATTTTCTGAATACATTTAAAAGGACACAGCACTCCTTTCAATGCAGAGGAAAAGAACAGACTTTACTCTAGCACAGAGTCAAGGCCAAGGGAACCACAGACAAAGTACACTTGGGTGTTCACTGTGCAAATCAGAATACCAAATTCAAAACTGGCTCCTAAAATCCTGCTGTTAGTAAATGATTAGCTTGTCTGTAGGCAACCTCAACTAATTCAAATTATTTTGATTTACTAAAAATCAGAGACCCCAGGACCAAGTGTAGAGCAGAAGCAGCCAGAGCTTGAAGCTAGCTCGTTATATATAAACACTTAATCATGTATATAAAGTGGACTTTTTCTTTTTTTTAATTCATGTTAGTCCAAGGTAAAGCCCAGGCTTCCAGATTAAGCATCCCGACTTTACATTCTTTTTTTTTTTTTAATTTTTTTAACTTTATTTATTTATTATTTATTTATTTGCCTTGGTGTTTGCCTGGAACTGGAACTACAGACAGTTGTTAGCTGCCATGTGGGTGCTGGGAATCAAACCCGGGTCCTCTGGAAGAGCAGACAATGATCTTAACCGCTGAGCCTTAACCGCTGAGCCATCTCTCCAGCCCCCCCGACTTTACATTCTATGATGTACTCTCAGGTAGTATATCAATTTGCCCCAAGAGCCCACCAAACAACATACCACAGAAACAAGAATCATATGTACCTCAGAAATGTAGAGGTCTGCCTGTTTCAGCAGCTCTCCAATGATAAGGACATTGGACGTAGTACCATCCCCCGTTATGTCATCCTGGGCTGTAGCTACTTTTGCTATTAAAGAGGCCGTTGGGTGTTGAATTTGCTGAAAGTAGAAAAAGAAACAATATAAATGATTTCAAACATTACCTAAGGTAAAAATACAAGCCAGCTTCTTTTACAGCCATCTACCAACACTGACTGGCTTGGCTATGTTTTTGCTTGACTTTTCAAGTAATTTTTTCCCCTGGGATTTGAACCACTGAATCCGAAAGCTCTGGTGAGTAAATGGGACTAATTTCATTTGACCTTAGGGACAAGAATAATAACTATAGTAAAATATAATTAGCCAGGTGTGAATTTAACTCAATATTCAGAAGACAGATGCAGGTTATCTCTGTGAGTTTGAGATCAGTCAGGGCTACACTGAGACCTTGTCTTTAAAAAAAAAAAATTCATTTCTCCTGTAGGTGTGGATTTATTTTGGTTTTTCTTTCCTAGTTCGAGACAGAGTCTCACTATGTAGCCCTACTTGGCTTTGATTGGTGTTGTTGTTTTCATTTTTTTTTTCTCGACAAGGTTTCTCTGTATAATTGCCCTGGCTGTCCTGGAAATTGCTCTGTAGACCAAGCTGGCCTCAAGATCAAAAATCTTCCTTTCTGCCTCTGCCACCCGTGTTCTGGGATTAAAATCATGTACCACAATCACCTGGCTTTTTTTTTTTTTTAATCTTTTGGTTCAGACTACAAAAGTAGCCGCCGACCCCCCCCCAAAAAAAAAAAGCAGAGATCTAAATGCGTCAGACTCTAGAGTTCTTCACTGAGTATACGGTTTTCTACATTTGTCTGAAAGATATGAGCCACTTCAAGAATGAACGTGAAAACACTAGCAAAAACTACAGGTCACGATCTTTTTTTTTAACCTAGCAGAGCAATCTCTTACCATTTCATGAAGCAGCACATTGCCATCTTTGGTAAGTTTGATGTCTCCAGCACCAGAAACAAGCCTGTCAAATGGGCAGAAATTGATGAGCACGATGTGACTTTTTTCAATGGAGACTCAACTAAGAATTCCACAAAGAAGCCAAGGGGAGGTGATGTATATTTCTCTCTCCGAGACTAGTGAATGTCTAGAAGTTTGAGGACAGCCAGGGCAGATCGGTCAGACCCCAAATAAATACATTAACGAAAAGTCCCACAAAAGACAGAAGAAAATATATGGCCCGAGAACAGGCGCTTTTTTGGGAACCGGGTATAATAAGGTTAAAAAAAAAAAATCAATGAGTGTGGATTAGAGCAATGTAAAATAAAGTGCTACGTCCCAGTGGACTTCATTAATTTGCCAACTAAAAGGTAACAAAAATATTTGGACCTTACTCCTACATCTTAGTAAATTCGGAGCCACAGGGCTGGGTAAAGGGTGGGTGGGTGCACACGCCACCCTCTTCCTCCAAAGGAAGTGGCTGCGACTGGCAATCAATCCCGAAAGGCGCGAATTGGTTGGGAGGCCGCACAGACTTTGTAGAGAATGCCAGAGCGAAGGCCTGGAGGCGGCGGCTCGAGTCTGCGGACACCGGCTCGCCAGGACCGTCAAGACCGCCCTCCCGCCATCCCGGCCTTACATCTTCATGGTGCCCTTCGGCCCCAAGTTGGTCCTCAGCACATCCTGCAGGCCTCGTGCCGCGCTGATGTTCACCGCCAGCGCTGCCTGCGCCCGGGCCACTTCGGCTTTAGGATTTAGGGTCTTCACCGCCGCCATTGCTGGCCTAGCTCAGGGAGAGGCCGAGAACAACGTGTTCTATGCGGGTCTTCTCGAAAAGTCTTACGCACCTAGCCCGCCCTCAGCGTGCCCACAGGGAGCCGCCATTGGACTGCGGCTCTGCTGGTGCTCTTTGATTGGCTTAATCGGACGCCAATCTCTACAGGCTCCGCCCATTACGCCCAGTTGCGACGTCATTGCGCATCAGAGAAACTTGCTCTCTGGCAATCGGCACTCTGAATCTTACGGTTCCGTTGTTGTTGCCGTAAGGTGATGCAGATCCGCTACTTAAGGATTGAAGCATGGCGGTTGCGCCGCCTGCTGAGCAGGAAAAGTCCTATGGGTGGTGTGTGAGGGGTGCTTCGGCATTAGCACTCGTCTGAGCGTGACAGGAAGCAGAGGCTTCGGCTTTGCTTTGCCGGGTGTCTATAGCTATTGGATTCTGTTCCGGGATGTGCCCCTCACTGTCTCGCGAGGTTTCCCAGATTCATTTTTCTTACTTGTTTTATCCATAAATGTGGGATAAAACGGAGAACAGGCTCTTCCCCAGTAGCCTGGTGGTTTAAAACCAGGAAAGCAAAGTATAAGGCTAGGTGAAATTCCTAGATGGCTTCAGGAGCGACGAGATTGGTGCGGTGGGCGTTGAGGAGACCCAAGAGTCAGTCCATTCTTAGGGCCGAGGTCACTGAGGCAGATTTCATCACTGCCAAACATTTGATTTGGTTGGTTTTGGTTTTTCGAGATAGAGTTTTTCTTTGTAGCCTTGGATGGCCTGGAACTCGCTCTGTACACCAGGTTGACCTCGAATTTACAGAGATCCACCTGCCTCCATCTTCCGAGTGCTAGGATTAAAGGTGTGTGCCACCACTGCCTGGTTCCTTTAACTTAAAAAAAAAATTTTTTTTAAGCTTTATTTTATGTGCATTGGTATGAAGGTGTCAGATCCCCTGGAACTGAAGTTACAAACAGTTGTTAGCTGCCATGTGGGTGCTGGGAGTTGGACCTGGGTCCTCTGGAAGAACAGTCTTAACTACTGAGCCATCTCTCCAGCTCCCCTTTAGTTTTTCTTTTCTTTTCCTTTCTTTTCTTTTCTTTCCCTTTTAAAAAAAAAAAAAAAGAAATTTATATGGGACTGAGTTCAATTCTCAGTAACCACGTGGTGGCTCACAATTATCTACGATGACATCTGGTACCCTCTTCTGTATACTGTATACAGAATAAATAAATAAGTCTTAAAAAAGAAAAAGAATATTGCGTGTATGAGTGTTTTGCCCATAAGTCTGAGCATTTAGGTCTAGATATGTGTTCAATTTTTAAGCTGCTATCTGAGTATATAAACGTATAACAACAGGAATCACTTCTCCCTGACTTCTAATTGCTGCCACAGAAAAAACACAATTTGGCACACAGATGACAATTCACATAATACCATTGGATATATTATACTGGTCTATACTGGAGGCTTTACCATTTTGAAATAAGAAAATTTCATTCTTCTCAACATCTATCTGATACTTATTGCAAGAATGAGACAAAGCCAGACATAGTGGCATATATCTTTAAGTGCAGCACCAGGCAGATCAATGTGAGTTCAAGGCAAACCTGATCTCTGTTGTAGAATATCATTTTAAGGTGTGCTACTCTTGTTTAACTCTGGGAAGCTGTGTTACTGTGTGTGTCTAAAACACCTGATGGTCTAATAAATAACTGAACTGTCAGTAAGCAACAAGACAGAGAAAAGAATAGGTTGGGCTGGCAGGCAGATAGAATATATAAAAGGAGAAAGAGCAAAGAAGATGTAACTAGAGAAGGAGGAGGACTCCAGGGCCCAGCCACCCAACTACACAGCCAGCCACAGAATAAGAGACAAAGAAAGGAATACAGGCATAGAAAAGAAAAGGCCCAGAGGTAGATGGGATGATTTAAGTAAATTCGATAAGAAACAAGCCAAGTCAAGGCTGAGCATTTATAAGTAAGAAAAAGCTACCCTGTGTGTTTTTTTGGCAGCTGGGTGTCAGGTCCCCAAAAGGGAAGCAAACAACAGGAGATCTACATAGCAGGTTCTAGGCCAGCCATGGCTACATCGTGAGACCCTGTCTCAAAAAAAAAAAAAAAAAAAAAAGAGAGGGACAGTGACAGTACTTACTTTTAATCCCAGAGCTTGGGAGTCAGGGGCAGGCAGATCTCTATGAGTCTGAGGTTGAATTCCAGGAAAGCCAGAGCTCTGTAGAGAAGCCCTTGTCTGAAAATCTCAACTCTCCAGGACCCCCTAAATAATAACAACAAAAAGAACAAACTGAGGAGTGTTGTTCAGTGGTTATGCACCGACTTAGCAGATGCAAAGGCTCTGGATGTGATCTCAGCACACGAAAGAGGAAAGAGAGAAGTAGCCACACATCTGGCTGACATTTAGTTATTTCCAAGCCTTAGCTATTCTGGGTGCAGTAATTATGCTGGTGTAATGTTTTTAAGTAGGTCTGTGGATGTGAAAGTCACAAAAGGCATGGATCTGATGAGTGGCACATTTACTTATATAAATGCTTGGTGCATATGCAGTTTCATTATATCGGTTGATAAAATGATGCAGAGAGCAACTCTAAAGTCAAATGTAGATGTTGGATTGTGTTGGAAAATTAAAGACTGCAAGGACAACTCAGTGCCAATACTGGTAATAGTTAATATTCTTTAAAACACTAGGGAATTGGAGGTTTCTTTGTTTGCTTATGGTTTGTTTTATTTTTGAACTAGGCCTCACTATGCAGATAAGACTAGCTTTGGGGGGCTGGAGAGATGGCTCAGAGGTTAAGAGCACTGACTGTTCTTCCAGAGGACCTGAATTCAATTCCCAGCAAAACCACATGGTGGCTCACAACCATCTATGATGAGGTCTGGTGCCCTCTTCTGTAAAACTGTATGCATAATAAATAAATAAATCTTTAAAAAAAAAAAAGACTAGCTTTGGACTCGAATCCTCCTACCTCTACCTACCTCTTCTTTATTTTATGGGTATTTTGTTTGCATGTGTATCTACATACCAGAAGAGGGAATCAGATCCCATGTGGGTCCTGAGAATTGAACCGAGGACATCTGATAGAACTGTCAGTACTTTTAATTGCTGAGTCATCTCTCTAGCCATGTCTATCTAGCTCCTGATGGACCTAGCTACAAGCATGGACCACCACAAGTGCTTTACCTCTGAATGGCATTCCCAGCACTGTGTCTTTATCATAAATCAGTATCACAGGACATCACCACATCTGGCTAAGTTTTTGATTTTTCTGTTTTGTTTTTTAATACGATTCATTGAATGACTATGTTACAATTTATTTTACCAGCCTCACATTGGGCCAAATTTATTCTGATACTTTGCTACTAAAAATCTACATGACATTTTACATATATGCTAGGACATCTGTCAGATATATTTGGGGTTGTCACATGCTTTGATCTATTCCCACAGCAGCATTTAATGACACTGCTGATTTCCAGTCTTTTAAAAAGAGTTTTGTTGCCAGGCGGTGGTGGTGCATACCTTTAGTCCCAGCACTTGGGAGGCAGAGGCAGGTGGATGTCTGTGAATTCAAGGCCAGTGAGTTTCTGGACAGGTTCCAAGGCTACACAGAGAAACCCTGTCTTTCGACAAAAACAAAAAATAAAATAAAGTAGTTTTGTTGTTTGAGACAGAGTCTCAAAAAGATTTTCCTACATGTTGTGTGTGTGTGTACACATGTATTGTATAGATGTTTACATCTTTGTCTGCACCAGAGTGTCATATATGTATAGAGGTCAGAGGACACCCTTTGTGGGGAGGAATTTGAGATAGGGTTTCTCCGAATAACAGCTCAGGCTGTCCTGGAACTCACTCTGTAGACCAAGCTGGCACAGAGATCCACCAGACTTTGCCTCTCCAGTGCTAAGATTAAAGGCATGCACCACACTGCCCTATGATAGAGCAAGTTTTTAAGAGTTGTTTTTCTTCTTATTTAAATTATATCTTAAAACAAAACAATACTAACAGGGTCTCCTGTATCCCAGGCTGGCCTCAAAGTTAAGATGAATTCAGGATGACCTTGAGTTGATTCTTCTGCCTCAGTTTCCAGAGTGCTGTAAGTATAGTTATGTACCACCAGACCTGGTTTTGTTCTGAGACAGGCTGACTACTTAGTCCAAGATGACCTAAACTTATGTAGCCCAGGCTGGCCTCAATTGGCAATCCTCTTACCTCATAGTATAGATTTGCAGACTTGTACTGCTTCCCTTGGCTTGACCTTGGCAGTTTTGAGTATCCAGCAGTTATTTTATCGACTTATTTTGTGTAGTTTGATGTTTCCTAACGACTAAATTTATTTTTGGCAAGAAATACTATGGAAATTGTGACCTGTTCTTGTGGTGGCTTAAGAGGAACCATGTGATTCTGGTTTATCTCATTATTAGTGCTGTCAACTTTGATCATTTATTCGAAAGTTGCCAGATTACTATAAAGTCATGACGTTTCTCTTTAGGGCTGCAACACAGATAGCTCAGCAGGTAAGAGCACTTGCTATGCTCTTCTAGAAGATCTGAGTTTGGTTCTCAGAGCCCACAAATCAGGCAACTCACAACCATCTGTAACTCTAGCTTCAGGGGAATGTGACACCCCTGACTTGCATTCATGGGCACATACCTACATGCAAATTCACAATCCTATACATAATTAGAAAATAATATGAATAAATCTTTAAAACTAAATTTGTTCTCCTTATTCAGTCAGCACCTTGTGAGGAAATAATCTAAGATTTATTTATTTATTATGTATACAGAAGAGCGCACCAGATGTCATCATAGATTGTTGTGAGCCACCATGTGAGTGCTGGAAATTGAACCTCTGAGCCATCTCTCCAGCCCCGAGGAATTCTATAAATATTCTCTTTTCCACCACACCACACACTTCCTTTAGCATCTGTCAATGGTTTTGTTGTTGCTTGTTTATGTGATTTTGGTTTTTGGAGATAGCATCTCTCTGTATAGCCCTGGCTGTCCTGGAACTCACTCTGTTGACCAGGCTGGCCTTGAACTCACAGAGCTCCAACTGTCTCTGTCTCCTGAGTGCTGGGATTAAAGGCCTGTGTTACCACCTCCCAGCATGGCTGCTGTTTCTATGACACTTACTTGTATATTTTTGTATGTTTGTTTGTTGTTTATTAAGACAGTCTCATTGTGTCTGGCTTCCAACTCAAAAAGATTGTCTGCCTCTGTTTCCCAAGTGTTGGGATTAAAAGTGTGATCTTCTACACGTAACTTGCTGACACGTTAACATTTTTTTTTTTTTTATTTTATGTTTGTCTGTGTATATGATTGCAGATTCCTGAGTTGTCAAATCCCCCTGGAGCTGAAGTTACAGGCAGTTGTGAGTTGCCTAATGTGTGTGCAGGGAATTAAACTCAATTCGTGCTCTTAATCACTGAGTCTTCTCTCCAGCCCCCCCACCCCCCCAACTCATTTTTTAGATGTATGTATTCTGGCTGAACATCAACACTGCCATCTTGTGCCCAAACATTGTACAGGTGTGAGATGAGGGGGCAAAAAGAACCATGAATAGATTTTATTTAAGTATCTGAAATTTATGTAATGAATATGTAAAGTAGAAATAATAATAGTACAAATGAACTCATGTAGTCATTTTGATTTGAAAAGCTTTTCTTTTAAACAGAAATTTTTCATTGCTATCTATATTTAAATACATATATTTAGTGTTTAACATCTTACGTCTCTGAAGAAAAATGACCAGATGTGTTGGGAGGGGGAAGAGACCTTGAATAAGGATATACAGGGATGGAAAAAAAAAATTCAGGGGGCTGGAGAGATGGCTCAGCGGTTAAGAGCACTGTCTGCTCTTCCAGAGGACCCGGGTTCGATTCCCAGCACCCACATGGCAGCTAACAACTGTCTGTAGTTCCAGTTCCAGGCAAACACCAAGTCAAATAAATAAATAATAAATAAATAAAGTTTTAAAAAAAAAAAAAAAAAAAAAAAAAAAAATTCAGAGGGAAAGATGAACACAAAGAAAATATATGTGTAGCAATCTTATTTGTATTTCCACCCTTGATAAGCCATGCTTATGATTCTTATCCTCTGTATAGTTATTGTTAACTCTTCCACATTTTAATAAAAAAAATCTTTTTTTTTTTTT
>PVIH01004447.1:0-42500 GCA_004025045.1 Sigmodon hispidus
TTTTAAATTCTTTTTACTGTGTTTTTTTTTAATAAATACAAAATAAAGGAAAAAAAAAAAAAGAAAAAAAAATGCATGTAATATATATCCATATCTATATGTATATATAGTGTTTGTATACATATACTACACACGTACAAGTAACATTGAAGGCTAGAAAAGGTCACTGGATCCTCTGAACGTAGAGTTACAAGTAGTTGTGAGCTACTAGACATGGGTGCTGGCAATTAAACTCAACTCCGGTCCTCTAAAAAACCAATAAATGCTCTGAACTACTGATCCATCTCTGGCTACATTTCATTGTTGTTAACAGTAACACACTGATAAAAATAAAAATATGTATAGACAAATGAATGTTTCATAAAGATAATTTAACATATTTAATAATACATTAACACTACACTAATGTTTATCAATTAAGGACATCTAAATATAATCAGAGACAACCCCTGGAGATGATGTGAGGTCTGTGAGGTCTGTTTGTCACTTGTGAGGTCTGTGTGCCACTTGTAGACACAAGCACACTTAAAACCATAGAGAAAGGCTGTAATGTCTGTCTTAGGGACACAAGAAGGTAACAGAAAAGAGTATGTGGGTTGAAGGGAATGACAGTTTTCTCTGTAACTTTTTATCTCAAACAGAAAAAAATAAATACTACAAAGATGACAAGATGCTAGTAATTGTTGATTTTCGGTGGTGAGGATATGAATTTGAATTGTATTGTTCTTCGTAATTTTCTGTATTTTTAAAATTAAATTTTTTTTCAAGTGTTCCTTAAACAGATGTTCTGGGTGTCATCTAATGTATTTCATGAAAGAAGGAGAAAGGGAAGAGGAACCCTAAAAAGAAGGCAGGGAACTGGGGTTTTCCACAGTCAGGTTAAGGGCAGAAGTCACCAGGTCACCTGGAGGACTCAGCACTGGGTCTCCCTTCCCCGCAGTAGACATTTCCTCAGTTCCTTCTTGTCCTACGAATTGCCCAGAGTCTCTTAGAGGGGGAAGGTAGGAGGCCATTAGTCCAAGATCTCTAAACCTCTGGCTGCTAGAAAACAAAGTGTCAGCTGTCAACTTGGCACAAACAAAAGCCACCTGGAAAGAGGGAACCCCAACTAAAGAATTGTCGAGATCTGACTGTCCTGTGACCATGTCCATGAGGCATGCTTTATATTGCTGGTTGATGCAGGAGTTCCCAGTGCACTGTGTCCCTGTCATCACTAGCAGATGGTCCAGAGCCCTGTAAGGAAGCAGGCTGGCTGAGCAAACGAGAGGGAGCAAGGCAGCAAGCAGCTCTCCTTCATGGTCTTGTTTCAGTTCCTGCCTTCAGGGCCCTCCTTTGAGCTCCTACCCTGGCCTTCCTCTTTCCTATGAGATAAATAAAAACCATTTCCCATCCAAAACTGGTCTGGGTCAGTGACTGGTCTCAGCCACAAAAAGCAAACTAGGACCCCTGGGGAAAGACTGAAAAAGGCATTATCATCAGTGTTGAAAAGAGAGGGACCCAGAGAAATAGGCCTTCCTAGAACCCTCAGGATAGGACCGGGATCACACCCTGGCCTACAAGCTTGAGAAGCACTTCCATGCCGATGGACATAATTCTGCCCCCAGGAATGGCGTGCAGAGCCTCTGACGGTTTGGATAGCTGGAGGAGTTTGTGTGCAGGCCAGGCCACCCACAAGGATTGCTGGCAGCCTTCCCCGGGGTGGGGGCTGAACAGCAGATGCAGCTTTCTCATTAAGTGACTTGCATATGGAATGAAGACACCTTCCCCCTCGCTCAGCCGTGCTCACGTGCTCCTGAAGCTGCCAGCTTCCCCAGCTCCCTCTCTCACAGAGCCCGTGCAGCCAAGGCATCAGAGTCTTGCAGCGAAGGAGCCAGAGCCAAGAAGGGGGAGATGCTCGCTCTGCGCCAGAGCATGCAGGGTCGCTGTCGGATGTGAAGGGAACAGTCACAGACAAGGGCCCTCATTATTTTGCTTTCACTGCTCAGTGATCTTTGCTTCTACCTAGAATCCTCCAGGGACAGGGAAGTATCCCCTCGCCAGCAAGAGCAGGAAAGAGGTCTCAGCACCGGAAGATTTTTCACTGGGCTCAGGGACCCTACAGTTGTAGGTCTGTCTCCTTCCTACCTGTGGTTAAAGTTCTGTGAAAGCTGACTTTGCTCACAGGGAAAACACAAGGCAGCCAGCATCCTTCTCTCTCCTCCTCTTAGGGACAGGACTGAGACCTGCAAAGGGTTCCAATAGTAAATTATAAATAATTAACTAAATAAGATGGTCCCATCAACAACTAGGATTGACAAAAACATGATACTCATCCTCAAAAGAAACAAATGAATGTGCATTAAAATTAAAATAGCTTTCTTTCTAACTTTTGTAAATTGCAATCTTTGGAGGTTATCAAAGCTGAATTTTCCTTTCATTTTGGTGTTCCTGTTTTGCATATGGCCTACGCACATTCTGGGTCTGCATTAACTATGTCATTCTGATACTGATATGCCCCCTTGCACATGCATACGCACAGTAAGTTCTCACCTATGTGCAGAAGCAAACACACACACACACACACACACACACTTGAGGCTTCAGTCTCTACTCTGTTCTGCCTTCTCACTGCTCTCTTCCTAATATCCCTCCCCAGACCTCTCCTCTGATAATTCCATGGCACTAAGATGTTAAGATTTCAATCTTGTTTTTTTCCCCTAAATAATGAAGTCTGGGGAAATCTCAAGACATCCTTTAAGTAGACTAGGATCTGGTCAGTTTTGTTGTGTGATATTTTAATTTAATTGCAACAGTTATTTTTTATAATAAAGCTTATAGAGAGTTTTTAAGGCAGGCTTTAAAAAATCTAAATATAAAAAAGCATTGGACAAGTTCAGTGAGATAGCAGAAATCTGTACAATTCGATCTAAGTCTCCAAAGTGTGTGTGTGGGGGGGAGGATGCCAAGATGGAATTAGATGTGAAAGTGATTATTGGAGGAAATACCCATGAGGAAAACCAAGGATCCTGTGGAGACCCTCTGGCAGGGAAGGAGTGAAGCAAGGCCTAGATAACAGGGAAGCAGCCCAGGGCTGTCAGGAATTCAGTGACATTCCAAAGAGTCTGGTAGTGCTGGTTCACTGGCTTGGAGCACCTGCTCAGGACAAGAAGGACATGAAAAGTTTATCTGAAAGGTGCTGCTCAGAAGCACCTGAAACAGAAGCCTGCTTCCTACACTGGGAATGCCCAACCTGGTTCTCAGCACACTGCTCTGTCTACACTGGAAATACCCAAGGTGACACTAGAAGTTGATAAAAGAGGAAGTAAAGAAACTTAAAGAAGTGGGCCTGCTAAATTGTACGTATTATCATTAAGGGAGATCAGGAGACCCAGAGTGGGCCATGAGGATTCATGTTCCTAAGGACATTAGGGATACACTGGATTCACATCACCAAGAAGTTCAGAGATGCTTTCCTCTACAGGTCAAAGCCAAGGGTAGGGGGCCCGGTGACAAGCCTGAGCTGGATAGTTTTTGATAACTAGTGGAGCTGAGACTACAGAGGCCAGGTGGCCCTGCTTAATTGCCACAATTCATTAAGACTTCAAAGGTCAGAGTGCCAGCCAAGGAAGCTGGACTCACAGGGGATCATGGAGATGGTTAAGGGATTATAGCAGACCCAGGGACAAAATTGATGAACCACAACAGGATGCTACTTAACATTCAGGGAACTGCAACCAGGCAAGAAGGGAGGAGCAGGTGCAGAGTGTGAGTATCCCAAGTCACAAAACCCTGCTCAGCTGTCCATTCTAGGCCAGTGTCAGCCCCAACCCCACTGAGTGATTAATTGGCTGCAGTACTGCAGAGACATGATGATCTCCAATCCTTTCCCAAAGGATCTATGCACTCATGAAAGAAAAATATTGAAAATTGATGGTCACATGGTCCAAGTTGATTCTGAAACTCAGAGAGTCAGAACATGAGCATACTTGTCAGGGTAGAAATGTGTAGAGCCAGCTGAAAGCTGGAGTCATAGCAAACCCTTGATGTGGGGGACTGCGGTGGGTCCACAGATTCAGCAAAAAGCCATTTCCACGTCCCTACAAAAATGGTCAGCATAGAAGAAGGTTGACAGTGGGTGAAACCTACGCTAACTATTACTTATATTAACTTGGGCTCCCCAAGAAAAAGTCATAAAATTCACAAGCAAAGGCTTGGAGGGAAGAGAAGTGCTGGAGACGTATTATACCTGGGTGCAGATCTGATCCTTGAGAAGAAAGGTAACAGAAGGGAAGAAAAGAGAGAGTATTTTTTGCAGTCTGAAGGGAATGCAACATGGCAAACAAGATGTCCTTGAGACAAAGTCATATGTCTGAAGAGTAAGGCCTCTTCTAGGGACAGCCCTGCCTTGGTTTACATGCTATACTCACTCATAGGCTAGAAGCAGCCATTGGAAGGGTTACCTGAGACGAGAGTAGTGATGGGCCTCTCAATCCTGCAGATGAGACCGTCAGTCTCTTACCATCCTTGCCCAACACTGAGACCTGCAAGGACTGCTACCATTCCACTGCTTGTTCTCACACATTGCCAAGTGCAGAAGATTGCCTCTTCTCTTTAGCTGAGGTCTTAATAGGCAACCCCTGCATTTGTACATTTGAGGTTTGTTATTTGAAACTCAAGAATTCTGACAGCGTTTACTAAGTGCCAAGTGATGTCCTATACACCCAAAATTGGAGGGGGGGGGAACTTAAGTATATGAGTTGGTAATCAAGACAAATGAGAGCAAAAAGTATTAAATTTCTTTGTCACTGTCATCAAAAGGCAGTGGATGCACCCAAGCAAGTGACTGTCATATGTGCTTAGTAAGGATAGATGTCAAGGGAAGTGTCTCCGAGGGAGAATGGTGCATTGAGGTGGCATCTAGAGAACTGAAGGGAGCCCACAGTGACAGGTTAGTACAGGTGTCTGAGGATCAGGGCACAGCATGAAAACCATGAGGGCAGGAGTACCCTGGAGTTCCCCCAACCCCCTCCCCCTTGTGCCAGAAGGAATGAGACTGTCCTCAAGCTAAACAATATCAGCCTCACTAAATGCCAGGACCTTCTCCTGTGACCTATGGGACATGACTAGTACCTGTAAGGTCACTCTACTACCTAACTTGCATTCTTAGGACTAAAACATTGACATTTTAGTGGAGGATTGATACCCAGGAAAAAGACATGTTTAGACAAGTATTCTGGGGGTCCAGGGTGCAAGATTGGGGGACTACTAACCATGGCTTACCTGGAAACAGAGATGCACAGGCAGATAAAATATGTATGTGGGATGCACCTGAGTATATTTTAGCTGTGATACCTCTGGATGGTAACAAACAGAAGTAGGAAGCGGGCAGTGATGATGTCAGTTCACAACATTCTCAGTTTAAAGGGCTTTTGTTTCATCAAATTGGAGTCATTTAGCTCTACAACTAGAAATGTTAAAAAAAAATGGGAAGCTTTCCAGTTGCTTAACAAATATCCAAATGTTTATTATGTGCCAAGTATTCGAGGGAGAGGTGAGCAACCATTTTAAAACCATGTAAGAGGTGTTCTTACCTGAGAAAAGAAGTGTGGAGATTAGAAAATCTTCTAATGAATGCTACATTCTAGTCAAGTGAAAAGCAGTCAGACAGAGAAATGGGCAATAGACAGCATGCTATAGACTGAACACAAACAACATTCCAAGGAATGGACAGAAGACATGTGAGTCCTTGGTGTACCCTTGTCACTTCCTCTCCTTTAGAGAGTAAGGGACTCCAGAGAAGATGTAGAGGAGGAAGACCAGGGAGGTCAGACAGCCTTCTGTCCAGATCCTTGATATCCCAGATACAAGAATCTGTAGATGGGCACAGCAAGTTTTATTTAGGAAAGGCAGCTACACAGGTAACCTGAATCACATGGGTACGAGAGAGGGTTGGACATATAAAAGCTATTTGCACTTGGGTAGGGACATTTGAGTTATATATTTCTGCTCCCAGTAGGATAGTGGTCATAAGCACTGCACAGATCTTCCAGGCTATGGGCATGTTCATGTTAAACTATCATTCCTGCAGCTGAGTGCCCTAGTGAAAATCATATAGTGGTTATCTGGTGGACCTTTAAGACTCTGCCCATGTTCCCTGTTTTGTGGTTAGCAGTGATTTGGGAACAGAATAGTCCTCCCTTTTGATTGGATAAGAGGAATGGGATGCTGGTCTCATTCAGAGACAAATAAGAGAATTGAAGAAATGCCTTAGCCATTGAGGGCTAGGATCACAACTTAAAAGAGACAAATAAGAAACTAGAATAGACATTGCCTGTGGAAAGAGAAGTGGCCTAAAAGGGGGAAGGGGATGGAAACAGGAAGAACCATGTGGATAGAGAATGAAGGAAGAGACTACAGGGAGAGGCGATGGGAATCTGGGGGCATCTCTGGGATAAGCTAGAAACCTAGAGCAATGGAAACTCCCAGGAATCTCTGAGGATGACCCTAAGACTTTTAGCAAAATGGGACACAGAGTCCAAACTAGTTATCTCCCATAACCAGGCAAGACTTCCAGAACACGGACTGGATACCAGCCTAACCACAAAGCCTTCAAACTACTACAATTTTTCCTACCAACAAGATGTGCTGGGGTAAAGATGGCAGAAATTGTGGGAGTGGCCAACTAATGACTGGGACAGCTGGAGACCCATACCCTGAGAGGGAGCTCACATTGAGGACCAGGACCAGAGGCAGGATACTCCAGAGATCTAGGATAGAACTAAACATGAATGTTAAAAAGTCAATAAAATGATTCCTAATGATATTCTGCTAGACTTATCGATTGGATGCCTAGTCCAACTTGTCATTAGAAAGACTTAACCCAGCAACTGATGGAGACAGGTGAGGAAAACTATGGGAAAACATCTGGGAATCCTTCACAAGACAAAGATGAAGGAATGTAGGGTAACCCAAGAAAACAGACAGAACAACCTAACCTGAGCTCATGGGGACTCACAGAGACTGAACCAACAACCAGGGAGCCTGCATGAAACTGACCTAGACCCTCTGCATATATGCTACAGTTGTGTAACATGATCTTGTGAGACTCCTAACATGAGAGCAGGGGATGTCTCTAACTGTTGACTGCATTTGGGATCCTTTCTTCCTATGAGATTACCTCATCCAGCCTTAACAGAAGAGAAGGTGCCTAAACTCACTGCAACTTGATGTATCATGGCTGGTTGATATCCATGGGATGTCCACTGCTTTTTAAAGAGAAACAGTAGAAGAGCAGTGGATGGAATGGGGGATGAGGGGGGGAGGAGGGGTAACTTTGGAGGTATAAAAAATTATACACACACACACACACACATATACACACATACACACTTTTTTTTTTTTTTTTTTTTTTTTTTTTTTTTTTTTTTTAAGACAAATAAGGGATCTGGAGAAATGGTCCAGACATTAAAGGCTAGGGTCACAACCAAAAAGAGACACATAAGGACACACGTTGTCTTGATTCTGACTCCTTGCATAGTGACTATTTGTCTATATGGGAGCCTAAGAACCCTCACCTTGGCCCAGGCACCTCTTCTCTCTACCATTCTCATTTTTCCTACGCAGTCCTCATCTCTGTGGCTGTGCCCACTCAGATTCCAGGTGGTGTTACCATCCTATGGAAACTTAAACTCTGCAGAGTTGCTTCCTCAGTGGGATAAATGCCTGTTAGTCAGGGTACCAGTGTTCCAACAGGACACACTTTGGAGAGTAAAAAGTCTAACACCGTCCAGCAGAGCTATAGTCATCCTGAGCCAGGAGTCTTCCTGAGAGAATTTGCAGCTGTTGATCAAACCAAAGAATAATCATGACAACAGACGTGCTCAACATCTGCAGCCCCTGCCCTTCTGCTCACTACTCATACCCATCTCCATTTCAGAAGAAAAGTGAGCCTCTAGATGATGCAGGAAAGATTCTTTTTTTTTCTTTATTTTGCTATTTTATATATATATATATTTTTCTTTTTTCCTCTCTCCTGCTCCTTCTCCCTGTCCTCCCTCTGCCTCCCCACTGCTACTGCATTCACTCCCCAGAAAAGACAAGGAATCCCAAGGTGAGTCAATTCAGTCTGGCATATCCAGTTGAGGTAGGGCGAGTCCCTCACCCAAGTATCAAGGCTGAGAAAGGAGTTTTCCAGCCAGGCATGGGCTTCAAAAAACCAGTTCATGGACCCCAGACTCTGATCTGATTGCAAGAGGCTCCAAAAGCTGCCTATGCCTTTAGACTGTCATTGTCATCTGCATTCAGGGGATCCAGATTTGGTCCATGACGTTTCGTCAGCTGTTATTTCAGAGTCTGTGAGCTCCCAACCACACGGGACTATCTACCCAATGGGTCTCCACATCGTAATCCTGATCTCTTCACTCATGTAATCTCTTCTCCCTCTCTTCAGCTGTACCAGTAGCTCAGCCCTGTGCTTAGTTATGGATCTCTGAATCTGCCTCCCTCAGCTTCTGGATGAAGGTACTATAATGGCAATTAGGGTGGTCATTCATATGATAATAGGGAAAGGCCAGTTTATTCACACTCTGCTATTGTTTGGAGTCCTAGCTCATCCTTTGGGTTCTTGGGTGTTCCCTAATATTAGGTTTCTCTCTAAGCCCACAATGACTTCCTTTATCAGGGTATCTACTTTTTTACTCACCCTCTTTGCTGCTCCCCATCATCACCATCCCATTCTCTCATGTTCTCTCTACCCCACCCACCCCCACCCCATCCTGGGATGATGGCAATTTTCTCAGGAGAACTTCTTTATTTTCTTTTCCCTGAAGGATCTATGGATGTTTCTCTTAACTTTCTCCTGTTATCTAGCTGCTCATGGTGGTGTGGATTTTAGCCTGGTTATCCTCTGCACTATGTCTAAAATCCACTTATGAGTGAGTACATACCATGTCTGTCTTTCTGGGTCTGTTTTACCTCACCCAGGATAATACTCTCCAGATCTATCCATTTGCTTTCAAATTTCGAGATGTCATTTTTTTCCCCTGCAGAGTAGTATGCCTTTATGTAAATATACCACATTTTTAAAAATCTATTCTTCAGTTGAGGAGCATCCAGGTTGTTTCCAGGTTCTGGCTATTATGAATAATGCTGCTTTGAACATACATGAGCTAATTCCTTTGGGGGAAAGAATGTGCATCCTTTGGGTGTATGCCCAATAGTGCTGGATCATTGGGTAGACTGATTCCCAGTTTTCTGAGGCATCACCATACTGATTTCCAAAGTGGCTGTATAAGTTTACACTCCCATCAGCAATGGAGGAGTGTTTCTCTTGCTCAGCATCCCCTCCAGCATAGGTTGTCATCTGTGTTTTTTGATCTTAGCTATTTTGATGTATGTAAAATGATATCTCAAAGTTGTTTTGATTTGCATTTCCCAGATGGCTAAGATGTTGAGCAATTCTTTAAGTGTCTTTCATTCATTTGGAGTTCTTCTGTTGAGAATTTCCTATTTAGTTCTGTACTCCATTTTCTATTTGGGTTCTTATGGATTTTTTGACCTCTAGTTTCTTGAGTTCTTTATATATTTTAGAGATCAGTCATCTTCATCTGTCCAATGTAGGGTAAAGATCATTTACCATTCTGTAGGTTGTTGCTTTGTCTTGTTGACAGCATGCTTTGCATACAGAAGCTTCTCAGTTTCAGAAGGTCCCATTTATTAATTGTTGCACTCAGCATCTGTGCTACTGGTATTATATTTAGAAAGTGGTCTGCAGGAAAGATTCTAACAAAATTGGAGGCTACAGCTTTAAAAGAAGTAAAGAGAAAGAGGCCTTTTAAGAAAAAGAGTGAACAAGACTTAGGTAAATACTTCCTGAATTCTCTTCCCTTCTCAGTAAATGAGAATTATTAATAGTGCTGACTGTAAAGTGCTGGTTTTTTATTTACTTTGCTTTGTTTATGAGAAGGGAGTCTCATAATGTATCCCAAGTTGTTAGCAAATTCACTAGTCTAAAATGGTCTGGAATTCACTTATCTTCTGCCTCTGCTTCCTGGATGGTAGAATCTCAGGTGTCCACAACTACACTCAACTCACATTACAAATACTTTAAAGGTTAATAGGGGGAGGTGGTCCACACAGAAGAGCCTGGCACTTATCACGTAATCAGTAAAGAAGCTTTAATATCCAGGGATATAATCAGAATCTAGAACCCACATAACAGAGCTTGGTGCATCAAGCCTCTAATTCTTTTGAGTTCAAAGCTGACATGGTCAACTTAGTGAGACCCTGTCTCAAAGAAATTAGTAATAATAAAGACTGGAGGTGAGACTCTCTTAGCATATATTCAAAGGGGCAGATTCTCAGGACTCATTCTAGCAATGCTTATGAAGTCCAATGAGCAAGGCTTAGGGGGTCTACATTGTCACAGAGATCTCTGGGGCATTGAATGACATATCTTAGGTGGATAAATATTGTGCCACTTCAAAGACTGGATGCCGGAGAATGAGTGTAAAGAAGTTACCCCCACTGGAGACACACATTCATTTTATCAGGACTTACATGAGATGGGATCATCACCAATCCCAATTCTTTTTTTCTTTAATGTCAAAACTTTTCAAGGCAAAATGAGACATATCACAAAGCAAAGAGAGCCAACTGTGTTGGCCACCCTCTTTCCTATCTTGTGAATCCCCCATGGTCACTCTGCTCTGAACTTAGAGTTTGGGCGGCAGTTCTGTGCACAACTCAGAGTCACAGGCATGATGAGAGCCTTTTATGCTGGGCTGAAGGCAGCTCTCAGCTTTAATCTCCTGTGTCTAGTGAGAATGTGGAAGAGAAGGGAGGAATCCCTGTGGGAAAGGATTTTGCAAGGGCTATCACACCTACTTTTAGCCTAAACGGATGCAAGCTGGCTTTCAGCAAATAAAATAAAAGATAATCTGAGGACATGTCCTGCCAGTAGCAGCCACGGGCTATGAGCTCTTTACAGAGAGAGCATCAGACCCAAAGCAAGAGAAGGAAGGATGAAGAACTCTCTCATTCACAAGCCCAGTGTTTGGGAATGCAGACTATGTAAAGAGATAATGATAAAGAGCTTCCTCCTTCATAATGCTGTGGGTAGAGAAGAAGGGAATGTGGGCATTAATGCTGTTCCAACAGTCACTGAGTTTATTGTTCTGAAGAAAATGCATGAAATGTCTGCCAGCTGCTATAACAATGGACTCTTCCAACCCCCATTATAACAATGAAGAACTCAGCTGAAGTGGTGAGTTCAAGCTCCAGAAAGAGAGAAAGTAAGTTCCCCCATGGCTTGTATATGCTTGAAGCTTGTTCCCCAGTGTGGTGTTATTGGGGTGAAGCCTTTGAAGATGGCATTTGATGGAAGTTGGCTAGGTAAGTCATTGGAGGGGTGGGAGTTACCACTTCCAGAAAGAATTGATGCCATGCATTTTACAAAAGCCAGTTTTTATTTTTTTCCCTTTTGCATTTTTTTATTTCTCGTTTTAGGTTTATTGTTCTAGCTATGATCTGAAGTCATAAATTATATAATAATGAAAAACATTTGATACCTATTATTTGTTTTTTTCTCTTTCTTTTTTTATTATGAATAAAGTCACATTTTTATCCGTGTATATCTTTATTCAAGCTCCCTTCCCCTCCCACCCCCTCCAGTCACTCTCTCTTCTCCACATCTCCCCATCTCCTCCCCAGCCAGGGCAGGAGGTCCCAAGGTCCCAATATTGCTCATTTCAGCCTCCACGCCTAGCAGATCCAGTTTCCTCCCCGACCCCCCCCCCCAACATCAAGACTGAGTCAGGTGTTCCTCTAGGGGGAGTGGGATCCAAGGTGTCAGTCCAAGATGTTTCAGACCCTAAAAAGCAGGTTTTTAAAAAGCAAAGATTTCCATGAGTTTGGCTCCTTCTATACATAGCCTCTCACCTCCCCCTTCTCCTTTGTGTGGGACACAGCCAATCACTCAGAGGCCAAACAAATGCACCTATTTTATCTTGACCTTTCAGCCTCCAAAGTGAAGCTCATCAGACTTCATTTCTTTATAATGTTTCAAGTTTTAGGATTTGTGTTGCCATATCATATAAACCAACACAAGGATTACTAGGGTGAACAGCTAGTATGCTCA
The DNA here is from genome assembly GCA_004025045.1 of Sigmodon hispidus. Taxonomy (NCBI): domain Eukaryota; kingdom Metazoa; phylum Chordata; class Mammalia; order Rodentia; family Cricetidae; genus Sigmodon; species Sigmodon hispidus. Next base: position 12,116 of record PVIH01004447.1, read on the forward strand.
CTTCCTTCTACGTCTCTTCAGCCAGCCCTGAACAAAATTAGAGAGGTGACAGGGAAATCAAGAGACTCTCATGAGAATATAAGCACCAATAGTTTCTGTTCCAACCAAAAAGAAGGTAACAGAAAATATGTAGAAGTCATTCAAGATGCCTCACATGAGCAGTCGGTCTAAAGCATGGGGGGAGATAAAGAGTACCTCTCTCTTATTATTCCAAACTCTTGCAAGCTTGCTTTTAAAAAAAGTTATTAAAACTTTATTAGAAAACAATCACGTGCAGACACACCAACCAGACCTAGAGTCTACACATTTCAATGAGGTTCAATACAGTTAGAATAGCCACTTTGAAGCTGAGAACCGCACACTGGATTTTTACACTAGTAAATACATCTCAATGTTCTTACTCAGCATGAAAAACTAAAAAATCCATGAGAGTCAGAACTAGAAAAACATCTAGTTTTAGAGCCTCATTCATGACTCATGTGTCCATTACCTGCATTCAGTCTTTCCTCTAATGTTTACCCTTTCTCATTCTCCTCTCCACATATTACATTGCATCTAGGTGTATATGGCTTCTTTTCCTCCCTTGTCTGCTCTCTTACTTCCTCTGCACTAGTCTAACTTCCTAGGTTATTGAGGAAGATGGTGGTGGGTGATGAATATGATTTGGGGGGTGAGTGCAGGGTGGAGGTGGTTAGGGAGAAGTGAATTGAGGGGAATGTGGTGGTTGAGGTTGGAAATGATGGAGAATGGAGGTCGTGGGGTGGTGGATGTGGGGCGAGAGGTGGTAGTGGGGGATGGAGGTGGCTGAAGATGGAGATGGTTGGGGTGGAGCTGGTGTTGGTGATATATACAGCATACCCTAGGGGATCTTTACATGATCAGCAATGTAGGGTTTTTTTCTTTTTCTTTTCTGAGACTGTACTACTTTGCTTAATATTAGACATTCTAAATCCATCCTTTTTCCTGCAATTTTGTAATTTTAGTTTTTCAGAGCAGAATAATATTCATGTATGTATGTATGTATATATTACATGTGTAGCAGATTTTCTTTATCCATTTATCTGTTGATGGGCACCTAGTTTGGTTCTATTTCCTTGCCATAGTGACTAGAGCAGCAATAATTGAGTATTGCTTTCTAATTACTTTGGTTAAAGAGTGATCCATCTCTCTGACACAGAAATCATTGTCTTCCCTAGGATGGAGGATCACCAGCTCTCTGTTATCATGCAGACCTGGAAAGAAATGACAACATCTAAGCTTGGTGGGTTGTGACCCACATTGCTTGTGGGTGGTGGCAGCAGACACAGCATTTCTATTCCAAGCATCAGCAGCATTCCACTAAGACCTAAGAATCTTTTGTATGAGTTGAAATTCCAAAAATAATATCCAGAACTATCCAACTTTCTCTTGGACATATAGAGTGCCATTCAAGGGAAGGGAAAAGGGTTACAGGGGAAGGGTTCAGAGAAAAGAAACTGAAAGGGGAAAAAGAGAAACATCTTAAAAAAGAAAACACTCCACCTGGCTCAAAAATCTAAGAAGAAGTGGGATCAGGAGGAAGTTAGTTAATTCAATAGGTTACACGGATAATGATGCTGCGGGCGGTTTCTATTCTAGATGGAGATGTTGGATGCTGGCATCCAGCCATTCAGAGGAATTCCACTGATGTCTTGTGTCTTGTTACTGCTCCAAAGACGATGCCAAATTCTGAAGCTAGGCATTGTGTTGCTGAACTATAGAGGAAGGAGAAGTCTTTCTCAGAAGTGGACCTTTGGTGCTGCCTTGAGGAGCGCTGTACAGGAAGGGCTGCTGTCACAGTAAATTTCCTTCCTGGCCAGCCTGGGCTCATAGACTAACTTCTTGAGCTACTGGAGAAGAGAGTGGGGAGGCAGATATAATGATAGTATCACATTGGTAGTTTGTTTGCATTGGGTCACACACCACGTGCTATAGGCATATTTCATTTCATTCTCCAAAAAGCACAGGGATCATTATAATCTCCCCTTCAGAAAGAGGGTGAGAAAGCCAAGGGTTAGAGAAACAAACAATGTGTCTAAGATATACTTAGTGTGTGCAGTGTGTATGACAACATTGGAGTCTCTCTGGCTGTAAAATCACTATGTGAATCAGCCTATGCAGGCTCATTCCAGCCTCCTGGCCTCCGTGACCCATTGCCTCAGGCCATGAGGCTCAGACATCCATTATCATGCCACTTTGGTGTCAGGTTCCAAGTTTTTGGAACCCTCAAGAAAGGTGAGGGAAGGAAACAGCTCCCTTGAATCTCAATTTCTCCGACAAAGGAGCAACCCAGAAAGCGGCAGTCCCAGCAGACAGGAGGCTTGACAGCCTGTCTGCATGGGGACACAATTGTTCCTGACAGGTTTATCAGCAGCTGGGTGCCAGCAATGAGATGTAAAACATGGAGTTTTGTTTCTAAAGGAAAAGCAGCTGCAGAAAAAGGATGTTAGATACTTTATCTGAAAGCCCTGGAGGGTGGGTTTCTGGAAGACATCCCTGTAGACCAATCCTACTCTCATGTTCTCCTCTTCTTACCTAAACTTCTAACCTGCCATTGCTGTCAACACTCAGCAGAGACCTGTTACTTCCAGGCTGCTAGGAAATACAAAGACAGTTCTTTGTCATAAGTCTTCACGATGCGTAGACGTAAAGTTGAGGTAGGTGATGTACACATTGAGAAACACAAACTGCCCTGATAGCTGAGATTCAAGCTTCAGACTTGAGAGATAGGGTGCGGGACAGGGGAGGATTAATAGTCCATGCAGATGCTTAAATTGGAGGAAAGAACAAGTTCTTTTCCGGATCAAATTCAGAATTAAAGGATAGTAGACCTAAGATAGCTCACAGAGGTGAAGACAATTTACAGCCTGGGTTTTACCCCTTGGGTGGGTAACTCTAACCCAGAGTGAGTGACTCCCCCGGGGTTATATAGGTTTTACATTTTATTTAAGCAGTTCTGTTACATGATTTTTCTTTCTACTTATACTTCAGACCAACTTGATAAGTCTCTTCTAGCTCCATAGTACATCCAGCTATGGATTCAGTTGTCATCCTCCTGTACCCTCATACAGAATGTCAAGCCATGTGTACTTGCCAGTTGCTATTATGAACCCAGCCTTCCTTTGACAAGGAGTTGGGAATCTCTTCTTTCTTTTTTCTTATTTGCATTCTCTGGGACAAAATACGAAGTGAGAATTTTTTTTTAAACTTTATTTATTTATTTTATTTATTTGCCTTGGTGTTTGCCTGGAACTGGAACTACAGACAGTTGTTAGCTGCCATGTGGATGCTGGGAATTGAACCCAGGTCCTCTGGAAGAGCAGATGGTGCTCTTAACCGCTGAGCCATCTCTCCCGCCCCCCGAAGTGAGAATTTAATGAGAATGATGCCAACAAACCTCTAAAGTAGGTCCCGCATTCCTTAACTTGTGTTCTCATTATTCTGAGTGACTCACCTGCCATGGAGATGAAAATTCCAAAGGATGAAAGATAGATTTGAGGGTATATTATATACTTCGCTGGATAACAGTGTATAAAAGAGCACCCAAAGGCTGGGCACTTTAATTTAAATGGATTTTTTTTTTTTTATTGGTGGCTGCTCTCCTCATTCTCTGAGGTCTGGAGAGTATCTTGTAGGGAAGAGATGATCGGAGATGATATTCCTTTGGAGGGACATGTCATGTAGGGAAGACACTCTTCAGACTCCTTTGAAAGGGGCATAGGAATGGGGGGTTTGGGCACCTCACCACCTCTCAGCCCCACACTAAAATATGTACACTATGCTTCATCTAGTAGAAAGAGATCAAATGGATCAGGGTTCTGAACTGCTGGTGCTATTGTGAAGAATCATGAAGAAGCACAGAAGAGATTGGTAGAGTCAGAGAGAAGAAACGACATAGGAAGGTAAGAAGGCTGATACCTGCTTATTCCTGCTACACACTGATTGCTGTCCAAGTGTTCCCACACATTACCTGATTGGATGTATGCTCGCAGCCAGACCGAGGACAGGCAATATATCCACTATGTGGACAAGGTGACTGATGTATGCCTATAGACCCACAGCTGCTATGTACTTAAGTCTCAGTTAGACTTGCACAATCTGGTACTATTATGTCAACATTCTCCACCGTGACCTCAGCATTTTCCACCAATCTGTCCTGGAAATTAAAAGGCACTTTTCCATACTCTCAGTTGCCTAATGTTTTCATGTCTTCCCCAAATCAACTTTCTACTCCCATTAACTTTGTTTGTTCCTTTTCACTGTATCAAGCCTGTCATCTACAAAGGGGATTACATAGGTGTTTATCTTCTGGCATCTTGGTTACAACAATCAGCAAGACATTGTCCAAAAAACTTCTCAAAAATAGGCTTTATCTGCATGAGTACACAAAGAAGACATTAATATGATTACAAGCTGCCATATACTAGGTTGTAGTACTCACTCATTTTTCATGCCTATATAAAACATATGAGGCACACTCCTTTCTGATGAAATGATACTTTTTTTTACTTGAAGTTTTGGAGCTGTAAGATTGCAGAGCCACATCTGGTGACAGCCTTCTTAACTACAGAGTCTCAGAGTGACATAGAATATCACATGGCATGAAACAAGGAACCACTGTGTCTGTAAATGCCATGACTCATTTACTCATTTGTAGGAAGCTCTGTTCTAATAACTTTTCACCTCCCCCAAGCCCTACCTCCAACTATTATAGTTAGTTAAGTTTTCTACCATCTTAAGGCCATTAACTTAAGACATTGGGGCCTAAACACTTGCATGAGTTTAGCACTAACCAATTTCTACCCACTATCTTCATTCCATTGATTTTCTGTGAAACATCACAGGATGCTGTAAAAATCAATAACATCAAAACTGCTTCTTCAAGAGGTGGTAGTGGAGGGGAGAAGCAAAATAAACAAGCCATACACTGTGTTGCCGTTATTCAGGACTGTCCTGTGAGTTCAAGGTTTAGTCTTTGCATAACAGAGTCATCCCACGATCTTGGCTCTGTACAATAATAACTTTGGGACAGCATCTTTCCAAGGCACACAGAAACATGTAAACAATCTCATTCTGTATCATATGAGGGTAGCACTCAATCTCCTCAAATAGAAGTCTGACTCAGTCTGTTTGTGGTGTAACAATTCTGACTGTTTAGACACCAAAGGTTAGGATCTACAAGGCAAGTGGATGTTCTCACATGCCACATGAAATGGATGATTCTTTAGAGACAAGCCTGTCATAGGAAAAGCCATGAACCAATGATGGTTTTAGGGTTGGCAGGTGTGAGGCTCCCAGCCTTAACTACTCTCTAAGATACAAGTATGATGGGTCTCTGACAACATCAATGAAAGACCCTAAGTTCTAAGGCCTGGCCCAGGCATTCAGTTCAAGTATTCAGCAGAGCACCCCCATGAGAACAAGGAACTAATAGTCTAAAAGTCTGTTCCAGGAAACAGAGTGACTTAGCCCAGATGACTGTAATCAACTCAGATGACCATTAGGACATAATGGTCGAACCTGTGATTAAAATACCAGAAGTTCCAAGCTGAATAGCTATGGCCTTTGCCAACACCTGGTTGAAAAAAAAAAAAAAAACCCTAAGAGTTCTCAGAAAAGCCCCCAGCTGACCTTAAGGCAACCCCATGACTATTGTGAGCAACTTTATGATTATAGTATGACCTTTAAAGGGACCAATCATGTATTGCCCCAGTTGCTATGGTGATTTTGTGGGGTTTTTTAGCCTTTAAAAGGGCTATGGGATTGTTAATCAGGGCTACTCCCTTGTTCCTGAGGCAAAGAGGTAGCCTGCCTGTACAGATGAAATACAATAAATCCTCTTGCTATTTACATCAACTGGACTGAAGTCTGGGTTCTTGGGTCCCCCTTCCCAAGAGGCTAGTACCCTGACTCTAGGGTCTATCATTTGGTGCACTATCCAGGAAAGTGAGGTTCCCCTGGACCCCTACTTTGAGACCGGTTGGAGGTAAGAACAAGCTCAAATTGTTCCCTGTTTGGTGTGTCCTTGTCTCTTGTCTGGGCAATTTGGCATCTGTACTTACGTGCCTGCGCAGGACTAGTGTTGTTGGGCCAGTGGGGGAGGCAGGCAGACATGCCTTGAGTCTGAGCCCCCCTGGTCCCCTCCCTGGAGGTCTCCTCTAGGGTTGTCTGGAGGAAGGTAGGAGACTTGGTGTTTCCCCTTCCTGGGGAATGGAGCCGTTCACAGCCACTCCCGTCTGTATCTACATTTTCAGTCTACAGCTAAGTCACCCACCTTGCAGACTTTGTTTGCATTGTGTTTGTCAATTGTCTCAGTGTTTTCTGGAGTCTGTCTAAAATATTCTCTTCCTTTTATCCTTCTAAAACTCTCTGAAATGGGACAACAAGTAACCACCCCTTTGAGTTTAACCCTAGACCATTGCAAAGATATCCTTTCTCAGGCACACAACGCCTCCCTGGAAGTCAAGAAAAAGAAATGGATCACTCTGTTCCTCAGAATGACTGACCTTGGAGGTCGGCTGGCCTAGGGATGGAACCTTTAACGTCGATGTTATTTTTCAGGTGAAGGCTCGTGTTTATGACCAGGGACCACATGGGCATCCAGACCAAGTGCCTTACATCTCAGTCTGGGAGGACTTAGCCAGAGACCCCCTTCCCTGGGTGAAACCATTCATTCCTCTCCATCTCCTCTACTCCTGAGCCCCGGAGTCCTGCTCTTTCATCATGTACTCCTCTTAGCTCCCTGCCTGCTGGTAACCCTCTCCCTCTCCTCCCATCTGCCCCTTCTGCTACTCGACCCTCCTCCACCACCTTCTCCCTTTACCCTCTCAAGGAAATACAACAGGAAGACTGGGACCACAGGCAGAAGCCCCTGGTTCTTCCCAAGCGCCAGCGGGACCTGTTGCTAATGGACCAACCCCCTCCTTATGCAGGCCCTCTACCCAGACAGGAGGAGCCCCCGGTGGCAGAGGTCACACATACACACGATGCAGACTCCTCCCGCCAGGACTCATCTCCACACCAAGATCCTTCTCCCACCCCCCACCAGCAGCCATCTCCGTTGAGATTAGACAAGGGAGGGGGAGGATGCCTGGATATCACAAGCTTATCCTATTCATTTAGTGACTGGCCAAACCCAGTATTGGCCATTCTCTGCTTCTGATCTCTACAACTGGAAAACTCAGAACACGTCTTTCTCCCAAGACCCCCAAGGATTGACTGGACTGATAGAATCAATTCTGCTGACTCATCAGCCCACGTGGGAAGATTGCCAGCAGCTTTTGCAGACCTTCCCCACGACAGAGGAGAGACAGCGTGTCTTCCCGGAGGCTCACAAAAATGTGCAAGGGGACAATGGTAGACCCACCCAACTGCTGAACGAGATTGACAATGCTTTTCTCTTGACTCACCCTAACTGGGACTTCAGCACTAGGGCAGGTAGGGATCAACTTCGTCTCTATTGCCAGATTCTCCTGGAGGGTTTCAAGGGGGCAGGCAGACACCCCACCAATTTGGCTAAGGTATGTGCTATAGTCTACGGGTCAGAGGAAACCCCAGCAGGGTTTTTGGAGAGGCTGATGGAGGGATACCGTATGTATACTCCCTTCGATCCCCAGGCACAGGATAGACAGGCTGAGGTCATGATGTCCTTCATCAGACAGTCTGCGCCTGATATCCGCTCTAAGCTACAGCATCTAGAGGGGCTGCAGGGATACACTCTGCAAGATCTAGTGAGAGAAGCTGAAAAGATTTTTAACAAAAGAAAGACACCAGAAGAAAAGGAAGAAAGATTGCTCAGAGAGCAAGAACAAAGGGAAAACTTGAGAGATAAAAAGTGAAATAGAGAGTTGACTAAGATCATGGCCACCATAGTTGCAGGGTCAGAACAGAACAGGCCTAGACAGAACAAATACCTGGGAGACAAATGGAGGCCACGGGTGGAACATGACCAATGTGCCTACTGCAAAGAAAAAAGACATTGGGTCGAAGATTGTCCAGTTCATGCTCAAAAGGGAAAGACACGCAAGCCCATCCCGGTGCTGTCCTTGGAAGAAGACTAGGTGAGTCAGAGCCAGGACCCCCACCTGAGCCCTGGGTAACCCTAAAAGTGGGGGGCCAACCAGTGACTTTCCTGGCGAACACTGGAGCACAACATTCAGTCCTCACCCATGCCAGAGGACCTCTGAGCTCCAAAACATCTTGGGTCCAGGGTGCCATTGGGGGAAAATTACACAAATGGACATCAGAGAGGGAGGTCCATCTATCTACTGGAAGAATCACCCACTCTTTCCTGCTAGTACCAGACTGCCCTATCCATTGCTGGGGTGGGACCTCCTCTCCAAAGTAGGAGCCCAGATCTACTTCCATGAGAAAGGGGCTTCAGTAGCAGACCCTAAGGACCAGCTTCTCCAAGTGTTGACCCTAAGTCTGGAAGATGAACTACATGAGGCCCCCTCGAAGGTCCCATAAATAGACCCTAAATGGCTCAATAACTATCCCCAAGCCTAGGCTGAAATAGCAGATATGGGGCTGTCCACCCAGCAGCCACCATTGGTGATACATCTAAAACTGACAGCCACCCCTGTGTCTATCCGTCAATATCCCATGACCAAGGAAGTAAAAGAGGGAATAAGGCATCACATCCAGAGGCTGCTAAAGTTAGGCATCTTGAAGCCTTGCCAGTCAGCATAGAACACTCCACTGCTGCTGGTTAAGAAGCCTGGCACTAATGATTATAGGCCTGTTCAGGACCTGAGAGAGATAAACCAGAGGACTGAGGATGTTCATCCTTTCGTGCCTAACCCCTACAACCTGTTGAGCACCCTGCCCCCTGGGCGTGTTTGGTATACAGTGCTGGACTTAAAAGATGCCTTTTTCTGCTTAAGACTGAGCCCTTAAAGCCAACCCCTTTTTGCCTTCAAATGAAGGGAACCAGAATCTGGGTTCTCAGGACAGCTGGCCTGGACTAGATTACCTCAAGGATTTAAAAATTTCCCCACCCAGTTCAACGAGGCCTTACATCAAGACCTGGTGGACTTTCGAGGTAGCCACCCAGACCTGACTCTCCTCCAGTATGTAGACAACATACTACTGGCAGCTGAGACAGAACAGGAATGCCTCCAAGGTACAGGGGCCCTATTAAAAAGACTGGGGGAACTGTGATACTGAGCCTCAGCCAAGAAAGCCCAAATTTGCCAGCGAGAAGTGACTTATTTATGATATCTTCTGAGAGGGGGCCAGAGATGGCTAACTGAGGGGTGCAAATGAGCCCTGGCTTTTATACCCCTGCCCACTGGCGCAAAGAAACTGAGAGAATTCCTGGGGAGCACAGGATTCTGCCGCCTCTGGATACCGGGATTCGCCGAGATGGCAGCTCCACTATATCCCCTCACGAAAGCTGGCTCTCCCTTTGTCTGGGGTGAGCAGCAACAACAGGCTTTTGATGATATAAAAAGGGCTCTACTATCTGTCCCAGCTTTAAACCTCCCAGATATAAAAAGCCATTCACTTTATACGTAGATGAGCAAAGAGGGGTAGCCAAAGGGGTCCTGACTCAACAGCTGGGACCCTGGAAGAGGACGGTGGCATATTTCTCTAAGAAATTACACAATGTGGCAGCAGGATGGCCCCCATTCCTCTGCATGATAGCTGCGGCAGCGACTCTGGTCAAAGACTCTGACAAGCTCACCTTGGGACAGCCTCTCAGGATGATGGCACCACATGCCATAGAGACAGTGATTCGGCAGCCCCCTGACCAGTGGCTCTCAAACGCCAGAATCACCCACTATCAGGCCATGTTGTTAAACCCTGAGCAGATCCAGTTTGAGACAGTCACCTCCCTCAACCTGGCCACCCTGCTTCCTGAGGGGGGAGCAGAAGTCACTGTGGAATGCAACTGCCACCAAGTACTGGCTGAGACCCACAGCACACGGGAGGATCTGACAGACCAGCTGCTTCCGAATGCAGACTTCACCTGGTACACAGATGGAAGCAGATTCCTGCATCAGGGTGAATGTAGGGCAGGAGCAGCCATGGTAGCCCGTACCGCTGTAATCTGGGCAGCAGCCCTGACACCTGGAACTTCAGCTCAACGAGCAGAACTGGTGGTGCTCACCCAAGCCTTGAAGATGGCTCAAGGTAAGGCAGTTAATGTTTATACTGACAGCAGGTAAGTGTTTTCCACTGCACATATTCATGGGGAAATCTACAAAAGAAGAGGACTGTTGACATCAGTTGGTAAGGACATTAAAAATAAACAAGAAATTCTGGACCTCCTAGGAGCTATCCACCTACCTAAGAGACTAAGCATTTATTCATTGCCCGGGCCACCAAAAAGGAGATGACCCAGTGGCCGTGGGAAATAGGATGGCAGATAAAACAGTCAAAGCTGCCACCTTGTGAAGGCCAGTGCTTGCTTTACAAGCAACTGAAGAACAACCACGACCACCTAGATATAAATACTCAGAGAAAGACCTAGACTTTGTTCAAAAGCTAGGAGCATACTGCGATGAGTCGGACTGGGTCAAACTCCTCCCCAATGGCCCTGTTCCGAGTCCAGAACACTCCGGCTTTCTTAGGATTAACCCCCTATGAGATCCTCTATGATGACCCTCCTCTGATATAGGAGACCTGTTAGGACCTGACACATGCTCTTTTACCAAATCCCCCAATCTCCAGGCTTGACTAACGGCCCTGCAGCTCATCCATGACCAGGTCTGAAAACCACTAGCAGCAGTTTACCAGTCCAGCCCACCCCAGGTGCCTCATTCCTTCCAGATCGGGGATTCTGTCTATGTCCGCAGACACCAAGTTAAAACTCTAGAACCCCACTGGAAAGGACCCTATACGGTTCTCCTGATTACACCAACAGCCGTCAAGGTCAATGGGATTGCTTCCTGGATCTACGCCGCCCATGTCAAAGCGGCTCCTCCCTAGACCAGACCCGAGACCAGTGAAGACTACTCTGAGATGCCCAGATGGAAGCTTCAGCACACCCAAAATCCCCTAAAGCTCAGAATCTTGAGAGCCTGATCCTGACCCTCCTGGTGGGGTTGACTGGAACAGCACCTGCCAGCAACCTCCACCTGTTGGGAACTACTACTTGGACCCTGTCTGTTGCGGGCACTGATGTCATCCTAGATACCAGATCCTACAGTGGCCCTTACTGGACTGGGTGCCCACAAGAACTAAGAGCAAACCTCCTGACTATTCTTGAAACCTTGGGTCAGCAGACTTCGGGTAGCCTGGTTTGATGACTGGTATGTGTGCCACGGAAACAAAGGTATCTACAGACCAGGGTGTAACTCCCCACTCCAATATTATTGTGATAGATGGGGCTGTGAGACTTCATCTTTTAGTTGGGTGGCAGTAAGATGAGGCACCCAACAAGGCAATGACCCTCTGACAATGGAATGATGGGACAGAGGAAAAACCGTATATCCTTCCTGAGGTCAATATTTCATCAAGCTGAAGCTTGATTGTAATAGGCCTCAAAATTTAACTGGGACTTAGGGAATACGACACTACCATCCCACCGTGTACTATTGGGGAGCCCTCCTTACCCTTTCCCAGTGGTTTGAGCAGGTCTCCCAAGCGGTAGGACCTAATTCAGTGTTGACAGAGCGGAAGGCCTCCACTGAGCCCAGAAAGTCGACCCCTAGCCCCGCAGTTAACAGGTCTCCGACAATCCTGGCCCATGATGTCAGCAGACTCAATTCCTGGAACCCATCAGGGACCAGGGATAGATTGCTCAACTTGGTCACAGGGCCCTTCGGACTCATCAACCAGACCAACCCTAACCAAGCAGATCCTTGTTAGTTGTGTCTGAAAGCAGTGCCCCCCTACTACGAGGGTATTGCTGCCAATGAAAACTATACCTCTGCCAACAGTTTCCACTGCCGCTGGAGCTCCACCCCTAAATTGACCCTGACTGAGGTCAGTGGAGCGGTTCTCTGCCTTGGGCAGCCCTTGGGTTCACAGACTAGCCTCTGTAAGTGCACCATTACTCTCCACAGTCTAACAAGACCTTATGTCATCCCACCTGAAGGATCTTGGTGGACTTGTACTACCAGACTCACCCCCTGCGTGTCGGTTCAAGTTCTCAAAGCAGTCACAGGAGGGGCTTTTTGCATATTAGTCCAAGTTATCCCCAGGGTATATTACCATCAAGCAAATGCCCTTGAAAGCTTCTACCAAGACCACCCTACCCAGTTTAAGCGAGAACCAGTAACCCTAACTCCAGCCGTCCTGTTAGGTCTAGGGGTAGCAGCAGGAGTAGGGACAGGGGCGGCTACCTTAGTTCAGACAAATCAACAGTACTTGACTCTCCAGGCAGCAGTTGATGAAGACCTCCAAACATTAAAACAGTCGGTTTCAAAGTTAGAACAGTCCCTCACCTCCCTGTCTGAGGTTGTATTAAAGAACAGAAGAGGGCTAGATTTTACTGTTCTTCAAAGAAGATGGCCTATGTGCTGCCCTAGGAGAAGAATGTTGCTTCTATGCAGATAACTCTAGAGTGGTCAGAGACTACATAGAGAAACACTGGGCTAGACTGAACAAAAGACAAAGAGACTGGGAAGCCCAACAAGGCTGGTTCGAAGGATGGTTTAACAAGTCCCCATGACTGACTATCCTAATATACACAATTATGGGCCCCTTGCTTATCTTGCTTTTGCTACTAACTTTTGGTCCATGTATTTTCTTTTTTTTTTTTTTTTTAAACTTTATTTATTTATTTATTTATTTATTTGCCTTGGTGTTTGCCTGGAACTGGAACTACAGACAGTTGTTAGCTGCCATGTGGGTGCTGGGAATCGAACCCGGGTCCTCTGGAAGAGCAGATGGTGCTCTTAACCGCTGAGCCATCTCTCCAGCCCGGTCCATGTATTTTCAATAGGTTACTACAGTTTATTAGAGAAACGCTATCGGTCACACAGGCCTTTATCCTGACCCAACAATATCATGCCCTAAAATATGCAGAGATATCATAATTTTAAGATTAAAATATGCTCATAAGAAAATGGGGAAATGAAAGACCCTAAGTTCTAAGGCCTGGCCCAGGCATTCAGTTCAAGTATTCAGCAGAGCACCCCCATGAGAACAAGGAATTAAAAGTCTAAAAGTCTGTTTCAGGAAACAGAGTGACTCAGCCCAGATAGCTGTAATCAACTCAGATAACCATCAGGACATAATGGTCGAACCTGTGACTAAAATACCAGAAGTTCTAAGCAGAATAGCTGTGACCTTTGCCAACACCCGGTTGTAAAAAACCCCCTAAGAGTTCTTGGAAAAGCCCCCAGCTGACCTTACGGCAACCCCATGACTATTGTGAGCAACTTTATGATTATAGTATGACCTTTAGTGACCAATCATGTACTGACCCAGTTGCTATGGTGATTTTGTGGTTTTTTTTTAGATTTTAAAAGGGATATGGGATTGTTAATCAGGGCTACTCTATTGTTCCCGAAGCAAAGAGGTAGCCTGCCTGTACAGAGGAAATACAATAAACCCTCTTGCTATTTGCATCAACTGGACTGCAATCTAGGTTCTTGGGCCCCCCTTCCCAAGAGGATAGTACCCTGACTCTAGGGTCTATCAATGAGAACTGCTTCATTTTAATCACTTCTAACATTATAGTTGATTCTCTCTCAAACTTATGGAGGAATCTTACTATTGCACCAAGTCGCAGTAAGTGTTACCATGAAACTTGTTGGACCAAATCCCACAAGCCATCTTGGAAGAGGCAGAACCAGTAACTTATACCCTTGTAGCACTTAGGTTACCCTAGCACAATCCATCATGGCATTTGGAAAAAAAAAAATGGCCTGCTGTATTTACACTTCAAAAACTTTCATTAATAATCATCACAAAATGAATCCTTCTATGGGTCATTGTGAAAGAGCCACTTGACTTGGGTGTGTTACCTTCCTGAATAAAGTATTTTGAATTTGAATGCCCTTCAGCCTTGGACAACTCCCTACTGAGTCATACCCCACCCCTGCACAAAAACCTGACTTTTTTCCAACCTGAATTATTGTCCTTCGGAAGCCAAGAGCCTCTTTTGAGTTTACAGATGTTATTTTCTCAATTTCTTAAATACATACATGTGGATTTTCTTTCTTTACTTTTTCAGTGTGAAATAATTTCACTGAGGAAGTGAATTTTGCTTCGATGGGATATGGCTTCGATGATTTAGAAAGTTCTTTTTAGCTTAAAGTGTTTGGGAAGATCGGCTATTATTTGGATTTAACTCATAGGTACCAAAGAAGAAATTAGGTTGTTCAGGTGTGAAGTATATGGTCCTTCTGATTCGTCTAGTCCTTCAAGTGAGACACACAGTGCCCAGGGCAGTGGCAGGAAGAGGACAAGGATACTAAAGAACAGAAACTAATGCTAAGTTTTTGTTTGTGTTTTCTTAAATATTTTTTTAATTTGAGAGGTTTATTATGGTATATCTGACATAAGCATCACATACTTAATGTGGATAATTTGATATATTTTAACCTGGCTATAAATCCATAAAATCATCAACATAATCAAAATAATGGGCATTCATCTAACTTTGTTTCTTATGTTCCTGTGTGAGCACACCTTCGCTCCCTTCTTCATGCCTCATGCAAACTACGTTCCTATTATACATTGCCTTGATTTTTGTATTTAATTTAAATGGGATTACATGGCTCATAGTTTTGTCTGCTGATTCATCGGCATGATTCTTTTGGGATTCCCATGTAGCCCAGTATCAGCAGCTCATTCTTCTTGTCACTAATCACACTCTGCTGTGTGACTCTGTTTGTTGATTTGCTTATCAGAAGACAAAACATTGATCCTGCTTTTAGTTCTTAACTACTACAAAGAATAGGGTACACGAATGTTAATGTGTACTCTTTATATAAGTACATGCTTTTATTTCTCTTGAATAAATGCCTAGGACTGGAATGGCTATATCATAGTGAAAGACCCTAAGTTCTAAGTCTAATCCAGGCATTCAGGTCAAGTATTCGGCAGAGCACCCCCCATGAGAACAAGGAACTAAAAGTCTAAAAGTCTGTTCCAGGAAACAGAGTGACCCAGCCCAGATAGCTGTAATCAACTCAGATGACCATTAGGACATAATGGTCGAAGCTGTGATTAAAATACCAGAAGTTCTGAGCAGAATAGCTGTGACCAACACCTGGTTTTAAAAACCCCCTAACCAGCTGACCTTAAGGCAACCCCATGACTATTGTGAACAACCTTATGATTATAATATGACCTTAAAAGTGACCAATCATGTATTGCCCTAGTTGCTATGGTGATTTTGTGGTTTTTTTAGCCTTTAAAAGAGATAATAGATTGTTAATCAGAGGCTACTCTCTTGCTCCCGAGGCAAAGAGGTAGCCTGCCTGTACAGAGGAAATAAATCCTCTTGCTATTTGCACCAACTGGACTGGAGTCTGGGTTTTTGGGGCCCCCCTTCCCGAGGATAGTACCCTGAGTCTAGGATCTATCAATATCATGGTGGTATTAATTTATATTTTCCTATTTACTGATGATATGGAACACATATTTAATGTGTTAACTAATGTGTTAGGAGAAGTGCTTCTTCAAATCTTGTACCCATTTTTCTACTGAGGAAAATGTTTTCTATTGCGAGTTCTTAAATCATATGTAGACAATTCCTAAACTGGGACCAGAGGAATCATTTTCTGAAAGTAGTGGGAGGGGTGGGGCAGAACACTCTAAGCTGGAAAGGATAATCAGAGTGACATTTTAGAAAAATGTTAATGTGAAAAGAATATGTGGAGTTAATACATGGGAAGAGTGGAAGACTACAAATCAGAGACATGACTTTAGAAATAAATGGTATTGACCTGAAGCACATTGAAATGATTGTCCCTTGATAAAGAAAGAAGATATCTACCAAGATACTAGAGGAACTGCACCCAACAGAGGGAAGACCAGAGAATTACCCACATAGAGTGCAGCATGGCTGAACATCTAGTCAATGTGTGGGCTGGGAAGGAATGTTGGCACAGTCCCAAGTCACAAATGGATTAATGTTCCATTTCTATAAGAGACATAAAACTTACCCTTCCTATTCTTTGGGGTCCTGTCTGGGTCCTTAATAGACAGCGCCCCCCACATACACACACTGGCAAGAGCAGAGCTACACTCACACTATTGTTTCCAGTCTGATTTTGTTCAAAAACACCCACGAAGACACACACTGCTATCTGAACACTGCTTAACCCATCATGGCTATCAAATTCACCACCACACTGTTCAACTTAAGAGCTGTTACTCCAGCTCTGTTCTAAGCCTTTATATACATGTTATTTTCTTTAATATCCAGGACAATCCACAGAGAAAAGGGTCGGTACTAGGATGTTGATTTTATAAATGAGAAAAGCAAGAGTCAGAGAAATGAAGTGGCTTTCCTATGGTTCCAGCACTGATACTAAGATTGCTAGGCTGAGATTCTTGATCTAAGTACACACTTCTTTGTGGAAATCTTCCTTATCTGTCTGAAATTCGCTAGAGTAAGATGACCTAAGGCATAAGGGGAAGGCCAACTGATCTCTTCCATGACAAACTGCAAGCCCTTGACCTCATTAACATCTGTCCCCAAAGGCACTATCAGGGGGATGGTGACCATCTGTCCTCACACTCACCTGAAGCACAATGATGTAAGCTGGCTTATGGTTGAGCTGTAAGGAAGCAAGCTCATGCATTATTAATAAGACAAGCTTCTACAGGAAGGCTAGTGGGGCACTGGGACAAATTTCTAATAAAATATCTAATATTTATGGAATTTTCCTTCTGAGTACATAGAATATTTCATTGTATTCTTACGATAACCTTATAGGGTAGGTATTATTCATGTGCCCAATTTGCAAATGAGTTTCCAAGTCCTGGAAGATAATAAAACTCGCCCAAGGTCACACAGTCTGTGAGTGACAGCAGTAGAATTTAATGTGTGTCTAACTGCAGCTGTGTGGCACTTCCTGCTTCTGGGTAGGCCCTTGTTTTTATAAGGCAGGACAGATACAGGTCCATGCAGTCAAGAGGGAAAAGAAAATCTAGAAAGAGATCCTCCTGGAGGTGGAGACCTTGACTCCCCATCACAGTGAGGATGGCTCTGAAACTAACCTTCCTTTCTGAGAGGTGAGTCTTTATCACCAGTGACAGCCCCAGCACAGATACTGAAGGAGGTACAAATGGTGCTTTTCACAGAAGAAAACAGCAGCCAAGGGCATCTTTTTCCTTGGGCTGATAATGGCATCCTCCTGATCTCATGATCTCACAGTTCAAAAGGCATTTTACCAGTGACAGGGCCATCTGAGCTTCCTTACCTGGGTCTTGCCTGTCTCTTGACTTCCTGACAGCATTTTCTTTCCCTGTGCCCTGACACTGCTATGCTACACCAGACACTTCAGGTCCTGGCAATTCCTGCATCTTCCAGAGGGCCCAGAATAATGCTTTCCAATTCCTCTCAGTCTTTCCTCACTGCTTGGCTCATCTTGGTCAGACTTGGCTCAAGGGAGTCCAAGCCTCAGCAGAAGGGATGCTCAGCTGACTGAACGTCCTGTCGTACATTGACAGTCACCCTCCTTTCTTGCCTCTGTCCCTTTGGCTAACGTTTCTGTCTTACCCTCTATTTCTAATGGAGACTAAACACTAACTATTTGGTTCTGTCTGGGTGGGTCACAAGACACATTTGGGAATCTGCCCAACTCAAGTTCACTTTCCTAGAAGCTTGCTGTCCAGTTTTGGGGACAGACACTTAATGAATAATTAATTATAACTGAAACGGTGCTTCAAAGCTATGTGGGGGCAGTGTTCTGTAGGAAGGAGGAGACTATCTGATGCTGAAGGGAGGCACAGACTCTTTGCTCAGCAAAAAGTTACCTTCAAGTTGAAACCTGGACAAGTTGAAATTTTATAGCAGAAGGAGAGGGAGAACATGGCAGGACCTTTCATCATCAAGTCTTAAGCCTGCAAGGAACACTGTGCTTCAATTAGCTCACAGAATAGAAGAGATCATCATTCCTGAGAGCACTGATGATGGGCGGAAGCTAAGAGTGAGACTACATCTGACCTTATCTAGACAAACCTACAAACAAGAGTACATCTGTAATAGAGGAAGTTCAAGGTCAGAGTCATGTGTTTCAAATGTGGATCTGCACTTTGGACAACAGATGTGGAAGTGGCAGCAGCAAGGTAAGGGTCAAACTGGATGATACAGGAGGACAGCTTGAGAAGTGCCTGTGATAATTCAGGGAAAGATAAGTGAAGATGTTCCTGATGATGGAGGGCTATAGCTCAGGCTGGAGAGGGAAAAAGAGATTGTCAAGTGACAGACACTGACATGGGCAACTGATTTGACTCGGGAAGAGGGAAGGGGACGCCAGGTGGAATTCTCAGGTTTCTTGAGGGAGCTGTTTGTCCTCCTCCACATTTCCCTGATATGTTGTCTCCATTTCTTTCCAGCTCATCAGAGAATGAGAGCACAGGCAGCCCAGAGGACAGAACACTGCAGCATTACTGCTATTTCTGCACCGTGAAACCTGGAGATAAAAATCCCTCTGCTTCTTATGTAAGAAGTGGTAAATGTCACAAGGTAGGTTTGCTCCAGCTCCAGGCTTTCCAATTTGTTTCTGGTTAAGCCTTGACACCTGGGCTTGCTCTATACACCACTGGTATGGGAGAGACTTCTCTTTCTGCTAACTCACTAGACTTCCCCCAAGGAGACCAGTCCTTGGGTGGGAGCTACCCAGAAAAATAACCCTGCAGACTTTATTTTGGAGTCTGTCTAGGAAAAGAAAGTTGTACTGGCTTCTTTTTAAACATCCCTATCCTATTATTTTTCCCCTAAATTGAGCTATAGCCCAAACAACATACAAGTCTCCATTTTAAAACCTAATAGATTTTAGGGCAACTACAGAGTAGCCCAACCATAACTGACTGATTTCAGGATGCTTGTCATTCCTGAAATGACACCCAGCGCTCATTAAGTTACTTGCTAGGTACACTCAGTTCCTCTCTTCTCCAGTTCTGGGAAATCACTAATGCTTCCTGGCCCTGTAGATTTGCATATCCTGGACATTTTAAATAAACGAACTATAGATTATGTGGTCTTTTTCCCTGGTCCCTTTTACTTACCTTAGTGTTTTCAAAGTTTGTCTCTTTTGCTGCATCAGTGCATCATTTGTTTTGATGGCTAGATAATATTCCATGGAGTGGATATGCTGCTATCTTTACTTATGCATCAGTTGCTGGAGATTTGGGCTGTTTCCACTTTTAGGTAATGGATAATGTTGCTATAAACACCCTTATACACGTTTTTGTTTGAATGTATGCATGCATTTTGTGCAGGTCTACACATAGGAATGGAATTACTGGGCATCTAGAAGTTTCTTAGAGGCAAAGATCATACCTGCTTTGATTCATCTGTCTTTGAACAAAATGTGCTAGACATGTCTTCACTAAGAATATAGAACAGTGCTGTCTCAGAGTCTGAAGGTTCAAAGACTGAAGGAACATAACTTCAAATATGCTTTCCTACACATACATATGTTAGACTCAGCCAGAATATAAAAGGAAAGCATAAGCGAACATTTTAAAATGCTAATAGTGTAATGGGACCTGTGAGTAAACATGAAAAGCCACATGTGATCAAGGAGGACTTGGGACTGCAATGAATCAGTGTCTGAAGGATTCCACTGAGCACACTCTTGTGATTACTTGCAGACTCAATGTGCTGATGAAATGCATGTTCTTCAACCTCTCCAAGTCTGTACAGGTCAGAGAAGAAGTTTGGAGAAACCTGATCTGGTAACTTAGTTATCACAGAGTTCTGACTGTCATCATCTATGTTGTGACAACACTTAGTAGAAGGTCAGCAGACCAGCAATGTGTGTCAGGCCACTTCAGGGAGTCCACCTGGGCTCTGATGGGAAGAAAAGAGGGGGCACTCAAAGAGCCAGGTCAAAGACAGAACTACACCTGAACAAGACAGCTGATCCTCTCCTCTTTGACAAGCAAGAGATTTCAGAAGCAGCTCAGGAAAGACCCCAGACCATTGCATCAATAACATAAAGAAGAACAAAGAGGAGAAATGATGAGAATGCCTGGGCCATGAATGACCCATGTCTTACTTAGGATTATTATTGATGAAATGAATCCAAATGGCCGTAAGCATTTGGGGGTGGGGGTAACTTTCATATCCCAAATCACAGTCCACAGAAGGAAGCCAAGACAGAAACTCAAATAGGTCAGGAACTTGGAGGCAGGAGCTGATGCAGAGGCCATGGAGGAATGCTGCTTACTGGCTTGGTCTCCATGGCTAGTTTAGCCTGCTTTCTTGTAGAACTCAGGACCACCAGCCCAGGAACAGCACCACCCACAATGGCTTGGGCCCTCCCACAATCACTAAAAAGGAAATGCCTAAGAGGCTTGCATATAGCCCCATCTGGAGAAGACATTTTCTCAACTGAGGTTCTTTTCTCTTAGATGACTCTAACTTGTGTCAAGTTCCAGCACAATTTACCTCTTGTCAACTTGATACAGAAACACATCATGGGTAAGCCACAACCTTTTCTTTCTTATTCATCCCCAAGATCACACATTAATACCAACATCACAATATATAGCGTTAGAAATGTTTAAATGCCATAATCTTTACTAGTTCAAATACTTTAAAATTCAGTCTCTTAAAAATTTTCAGTTTCTTTTAAAATCCAAAGTCTTTGTAAAACTCCAAAATCTCTTAAAAAGTTTAAAGTCTTATCCAGACTTGGGCTGATGCCAAGGACCATGTCTGAGTCTGTGGTCCATGTTGCTCACCAAAGGCCACATGGATGTCTAAGATCTAGGTGGCAACCTATGACCTCGATAGTGTCCAAGGGTCATGCTGCTACCACAGTCACCCTGATCTGAGTGACCAGTGCTTCCACCTGCAGCCAAGATGTCAACCAGGCCAAGTTTCTGCCTAGGGCCATGTCTGGGTCCATGGTCCAGCTGCAGCTGGGGTCTGTGGCCCAAGTAGCCACTAGTGTAGTGGGATTACATAGTTGCATTGTAGATAACTATCCTCCGTACTGGTTTAATAAAAATGCTGCCTAGATGAAGGCAGACAGGAAGTTTGGGTGGGGCTACCAGACTAAGAAAACTCTGAGAACAGGAAGAACAGAGCAGAGATTCCAGAGAGAGCTGGATTAGTTGCCAGCAGAAGCAGAGAAAAGAAGCTGAAATGCTGCTCTAAGGAAAGGTACTGAGCCACATGGCTGAACAGGATAAGAATCATAGGTTAGTTTAAGGGTAAAAAGTTAGTAAGCTATATGCCTGGGCTAAAGTCAATCAGCATAAAATTAATGTAAACGTGTCTCTGCAGGTCTGAGATTCTGTGGGTCTGCAGGCCAGAACCTGAGAGCTAGGTTGGAAAGTCCGGGCCAGAGATCTAAAACACTACACTAGGATCCATATGGATATCCTGGGGTCTGGGATGTACCTGTGGTCTTGTTGGGAGTCTGGGAGCCATGTTATAGCTGGGGCCATACAGATCTGGATGGCCTGTGCTGACACTGGGGCCATGGTATCATCTGGGTTCAGGCTGCTGTAGAGGGCCATATATGGATCCATGGCCCTTTATCAGGTAGGGTCTAGGTAGACATACGTATGTAGCTCCTGCTGCCACCAAGGGCCATGTGGATGCCCAAAGTCAGGCCAGCCCCCTCACTTCTCCAGTACATGCTGGTGTCCAAGGGCCATGATGCAGCCAGGGCCATGCAGATCTGAGTGGCTTGTACTGCTACCCAATGCCATGGTAACAGCTGGTGTCAGAGCTGCAGCTGAGGGCCATGTCTGTGTCCATTCTCCTACTTCTGCCAGGGTTTGTGTTTATGTCCAAAGCTCCTGTGTCATTAAAGGACATATGGACACCCACTGGGCCATGTTATTGTCTGAGGTTCACATGGCTGCTGGGGTCATGCTGTTCTGAGTAGCATGCACTGCAACCTGGGGCAATGGTGATACCCTGGCCTGGATGCTGTTGAGGTTCATGTCTGGGTCCATGATCTTACTGCAGTTGAGGTCTGTGCCAAAGTCCAAGTCCTGTATTGCCACAAATGTCTCACAGAACCCCAGGGTTGGGACTTAAACCTGAGGTCCTAGTGGTGTCCAGGGCCATGCCATCACCAGAACCATTCCAATCTGAATCATTCCACTTGGAGCCAAGATGTTGTCTCAGCCCAAACTGATGCTGAGGGCCATGTCAGAGTCTATGGTCCAGCTGCAGTTGGGGTCTGCATTGATGTTGGTGGCCCGTGTCACCTCCTAAGCTCCTCCAAAGGACTTGGGCATCCATCTGCAACACACACAGCTTATCTTCTAGCCCTAAGCTGGATCCACTCCATGGCCACTGCTGTCCTTGTTGGTCATCTCTTGGTGCTGACATCTGTAAAATGCCAGCATCTCCTGCTGCAAGTGAGCTGCATTTTCAGCAATTGCCTCTCTTGCTCTCTTCATGGTGCCAAGACTCAACTTCTCTTCATGATGCCTTTAATCCTGGGCCCTCAAGTGCTACTGAGGTGGCACCTTCACCAGTGGCCTCTCCTGGTGCCAAGAATCAGCTGCTGTCCATGACCCCCTCAGGCCTTCAAAATGCCACCTGGGAGATTCTTGCACATGGCCAAGTTCGACTGACAACAGGAGGTATAACTTTGGCTACATCTAGAACACAACTTGTGTGTTTTGACCCTGAGGAGATACTTTCCAGAAGATTTTACCTCATGTGGAGCTCTTCTTAATCACTGCTAATTTCTTATCTCCAACTAACCAGTATCAATTATCCCAATAAAGCAAAGCTTTCACTTCAGTGATGCTGGTCTCTTGTTAATCACAGCTGAACCTTCAACCCTAAAACCACAGATTCTTATTTCAAAATACAAAACAACCTCTGGCAGAGTCTTTAATCTGCGCTTCTCTCAACATTCTTATCTTGCAACTGGGCTCTCACAGAACATCACACCAAACTTGGCAGACTCAATGGCTTTTCTAGCCTGAAGTTTCAAAGGAGTTTAAAGGGTCTGTCCAGAGTTTCTTCCTTGCTCCCACATGATTCTCTTTTGATTCCCGCCTTGTTAAAATTAACAGTTGCTTCAGAACTGAAGGATTTTTTAAGACAGTCTGAAATAGTAGATGATAAGTCTTCAAAACTCAGGACCTTGTCTAGAATTCAGAACTGTGAGAAATCTGTCCAGACACGAACAAAGAAAGTTACCTGTGTCCATTAGTGTTATGCTCTTGACCTCCACACAGAAACAAGGGCCTACTAGCCGCACTACATAAGGATGAACAAGAAAGATGGTCAGACTTCCTTAAGCTTGGTGGAGAACTAAGAGGAGTTTGGATACTTGGAAGGGAAAGGCCAACGGTATTTCCAGTTCCCTGGCACCCTCGATGTAGAAAGAGCATTATAATAGGCAGATGGTGCATTGAACCTCATCTCATGGGCTGGCAATCAAGGTGCTGATCACCAAGCATCTCCTGGGAAAAACCCAGGGAATAAACCTCTAGTTCCATAAAAGTCTTTGATATATTTCTCCCATTTAGCCAACAGTTTGTCACTTTCCTCCGAGCTATTATCTCTCAGCAAAGCCATTAGCTTCTTCTTTCCAAAGTTTGAATCACCATAGGTTGTTTTGCAGCACGGGGATAGATGGAGGAGGGGGAAAAAAATCTGTTACCAGCTGAAGTACATTTTGCTCTGTTAATCAGCATTTTAAAAAATTATCTTCCCCATCCCTTAGAAAAGTTGGCAGAGGCTTCCAACTGTTTTGAGAAAATGTAACCACCAAACCATCTGGGGCTGACATTTTAAGCATGGCAGTCAGGAGATCGCATCTGGGGAGTTCCATGGAACTCAGGAGGAGGTTGCTTCTGCCGAATTCAGGTTCCTGCACCTGAATTCAGGCAGCAGCCTTTCACTTGCAGGAAAGTTGGAATGGTGCCCTTTCTCCACCAGCTCCACAGCTCCTCCCGCCTCCCAGAGATGTGTGCCCTTGGTGGTTGTATCTTGTAATATTAGTAATGGATGTTGACTCTGAGAATATCAAAACGCCCTCCAAGTTTAACGATCTGATCTTGTTAAATAAAACTTAGGACCATCAGAGACAAGGATGAAAGCACATATGTATGTTTACATGTGGAGTGAGAGCAATTGTTTCACTAACCAGGCTGGGGAATTAGGAGTTCTTAATAACTAGGTCAGCCAAGGGCAGTTAAGGGAATTATGAAGCACAGCTTAGAATCACTGGCGAGTCCCTCCAGACCTTCCAAACATTCGCAGAGCCAAAGTCCACCTAATAGTTATTACTGCTGTTGAAATCGAAGGTCCCAGGGCTGCAGACCTCCTCCTTGTTAACCACAGAACGGTTCTTCTGGCTGCCAGCCGGCCCAGTCGGGATACAGATGACTGCCCAACTCCCTTAATTACTTCCTAGGCAAACCATCCACCTGTTACTCATTTAGGTTCCTGCCACATATTCTGCAACAAGTGAGGCATGCTTTTCCAGCCCCAGTTTCCAAACAGCAAGTGCTTTCCTTGTTTATGTTTTAAACTGGCCCTCCCCTTTCCTGCCCAAGATGAATATAACTGGGACCAGAACTAAACTCTGCCTTAGAGAAGTGCGTGAATTTAGTATCCTGCACTCAACTGCCCACCCTAAACCTTAATTCTTATTCCTAACTCACTGGCCACCAGCATATAAGACAAATCAAAATACCTTATAAGATATTAATCATTTCTGTGTTTCTATGCTGAGGTAAGAGAAGTTAACTCTAAAGTTAATTCTAGTTTATTTAAAGTCTTTTCCACACCCTGGGTTCTAATGAATGAAACTAAGGTCTTACAGGCTGAATAAGTGCTGAACCTCTGAGCACATCACAGCCTGTGCTTTATAATTAGGAATCATTTTTTCCCCCAGAATTCACTTATTAAGTGAATGCCTTGCATGCATGTATGACTGTGCCAGGTGTAAAGAAACTAAGACAGAATTGTCCTTGGTAACTCGCCTGCTGGGCAGGGATCCATGGTCACCAACAACTAATCAGTGTGGTGGGCATCTTCAAAGAAGGAAGTAGGAGCAGCAGGGATCAGGTGACTTCCCAGAGTAGGGATGTCTCTGGCTTCTGGCTGGCTGCTGGCATTTGAAAGAAGAGGCATTTCTTAATTCAGGAATGAGAGACAAAAACTAGTCAACGACATGTGTTATCTCAGAAGTGCTAAATGGAGCAAATGTCATGTGAGAGTAAAGAAAATAGTGTGTGTGGAGGAGGAGAGGGAAGGGAAGCTGGAGAGCCTGGAACACATCTAGGGTGGTCCTTGTCCCCCACAAGGTATCAAGAAAGGTCTTCTTGGATACTGCAAGTCTTTAAAAGCTCTGAAGGTGCCCGCAATACCAAGGTCCAGTGGCCAGGCTCTTATTCGGGAGGTGGCAGGAATCCAGATGGAGAAACCAGGCCCTCTCTGTGCAGCTCCAGGAAGACTTGATTCTTTGAGCTCCTTTGCACCAACTCCTCCCCACCCAGGCCTAGGAGCCTGCTTACCTGCTTCCTGTCCCCATAGTCTTCCCTTTTTCAGAACATCCTATAAATGGAAGTATACAGCACAGGGTTGTTTTTTTTCTTTTCTTTTTTTTATTTCTGTCTTCTTTCACTTAGGATAAGGCATATGAGATTCATCCATATTGTTGCAGTTCCTTTTTATTGTTACATCCATAGTCTCAATGCAACACGGTTTATTTATTCATTGCCTGGCTGAAGGACATTTGAGTTGTTTCCACTTTGGGGGAGATGATGAATAAAGCTGCTATAAATATTCACATACAGGTTTTATGAGAACATAACTTTCTTTTAACTTGGGCAAATACCTATGAGTGGGATTGCTGAGTTGCATGGTAAATGTGTATTTAATCTTATAGAAACTGCCAAACTCATTTCTACAGTGATCCTGCTGTTTTACATTCTCACCAAAAATGTATGAGAATACCATTTGCTCCATATCCTTGCCAGGGCTTGGAGTTATGGGTTTGTTGCTGGAACTTGTTCTAGGCAAAGTAATCAAATACAGTTGTACCCCATTGTGGTTTTAATTTTAATTTTCCTAATGACAAATGGTGTTAACCATATATTTTTCCAGGTTGGGTTTTGATTTATAACCCAGGCTGTCTTCTAACCCATTATCTTCCTGTCTCTGTCTCCTAAATGCTAGAATTAGACCACACACACCCTACTTCCCAGCTTTCGTTTGTTTATCTTTTGCCCATAATCATTGGTTGGCACCTAATGGATGTTCAATGAACATTTGTAGTATAAATAAATCAATGTCACCATTATCATCCTCTTTATCATCATCATGGAAGGAGAAACTGCCAAGGCAGTGACAATCATATAAAATACATATTAAGGGGGAAAAGTGATGGATACTGATGATTAATATGGGGATAAATCAGACTCTTGGGCTTCTGAATTGTGTGATCTGGTAGATGTGGTGCCAGTCAGTGAGACAGAAAAAACAGAAGGGTATGGAGGAAGATGCCATTCAGTTTTAGATGGGGAGAGCCTGATAACTACAGGGTCATCAAGGGGACAAGTCCTAGGAGCCATAAGACAGACTTTTGTCTTCTTCTATGTCACACTCACAGCTCATGCATAATTGAGAATCCATGTTTGGCATATATCTTTTGTCATTTCTCACATGTCTGAAATATAAGCTACATATAAAAAAGGGCCTTCCAGAAATCTGTTTTTTCCAACTTCACTGTGTTTATTGGTAATTTGCCAATCCTTGAACTCATTATGAAGGCTATTTTAAAAAAAAAAAAAAAAAAAAAAAACACTAACAAACAAGAAAAAAAGCCAAACATGCCCAAGCGGCAAACCACAACCACTGAACAGCTTGGGATCAGAAACACCCTGGACTGACCCTTCGAACCCCACTCCAACTATAGGAACACCAGACTCACTCTTGAGGGAGGGGAGACAAACCTGGATTTGGCCAGGAATGGAGACTGATCCAAGCATTATTGGGTCAGTGGGACCATAGGACTGTCTGCTCCCTTCCCAGGGAGGGGATGGGGAGTTGTGGAGAAGAAAAATGACCTGATGTGGTGGGAGGGGGAAGGGATCTTGAATAAGGATATACAGGGATGGAAAAAAAAATTCAGAGGGAAAGCTGAACACAAAGTAAATATATGTGTAGCAATGTTATTTGCATTACCACCCTTGATAAGCCATGCTTATGATTCTTATCCTCTTTATAGTTATTGTTAACTTTTCTGCATTTTAAATTCATTTTACTGTTTTTTTGATAAATACAAAATAAAGAAGGAAAAAAAAAACATTGGAAAAGTGTCCTTGTGAAAAACATAAATGTGTGGAGACCTACTCTTCATCATCAACTCTTCATCACCTCTTCCAAGAAGTATCCTTATACAAGGCACAAATGTTCGAGGCCCCTCCTCCAGCATCAACTCCGGAACATGTTTAATTGCATCATGATACTTCTGATTCACTGGTCAGCACAACTGATCCCTACCATTTAAAGTAGCACTGCACATACACATTCAAATATGCTGTGAACACACACAGAAGGAAGCCTCCATTTAGAAATGTTCCTAATGCAAACAAATCAGCTTTAAATTCTGTGTCTCACTCTTCAGTGTTCTGTGATCATTTTCACAATTCACATAAAATAACAGAAAATTTGCTAAAGATAGTACTAAAAAGAGGAATATAAGTCTGGGGGATGAGCAGTTTTAGAATTCTTGCTAATCAAGCATGAGAACCATGGATCTCCAGAATCCTCATAAAACTAGATAAGTTTGTTCAGGTCTATAACTATGGAGGTAATGTGAAGTAAGAGACAGGAAAACCCTAAGAAACCCTATGTGAAGTAAGAGACAGGAAAACCCTAAGAAACTCACAACCTAGCTCACTGTTGCATCAACAGTAAGAAGACCCTGACTCAAACAAGATGAAAGGGGAAGACTGACATCTTAGGTTGTCCTTTAATATCTACACACACACACACACACACACACACACACAGAGAGAGAGAGAAGCACATACAGGCATACATATATACACACAGAGATTTAAAAAGAGACAAAGAGGTTCAGACAAATAAAATTTGGATTGACACTAAGATATAAATAGATGATAGATTGATTGATTGATAGATAATAAATAGTTGATAGATAGATAGATAGGTAGATAGATAATAGATAAGCATACATATATAAATCTTATAAATATCACACTGGATTTACATTGTGGAGCAAAGAGCTCTTCATACATTTATATAAAAATTAATGAGATTATGTTCTACCTCTAAACATCTATGTAGTAGTCCTGCTTTATTTGTGGTTTTTCTGACCATGGTTTAAGTTACCTGTGGCCAATTGCAATATGAAAACACTAAAAAGAAAATTTCAGGAATAAGCAATTCACCAGTTTAAAACCGCATGCCACCTGAATAGTAGTATGATGAGATCCCATGATGTCTCATGTGGAATGGGAACATTCTTCTATCTAGCTGTCCTCCTGCTTGGCACTTAGTAGTTTGCCTTGAAAATTAGATACAGGATATCAAAGTGCTTGGTTAACTAACCCTTATTTTACTAGTTGATGACCTCACATGGCACAAGAGGAATAATACTGGCTGAGAAGATGGTGAAAACATTCAACATAACCAGAAACGGAAAGGAACATGTAGAGGTTGCTGTGATAAGATATTCTGAGCAAGGCCACATTCACATAACATTAACTATAGTATAAAGTTATAAATATTCTATTTAGTTATGTTTTATTGTATCTAACTTATAAATTAAATGTTATCATAGATATGTGCACAGAAGAAGTATTCAGAGAATTTAGTACTCAACACAGTTTCTGGCATCCACTTGGGGTCTTGGAGTCAATATCCCCACCATCATGAATAAAGAGAAGAAGTAATGTGTGCTCAAACTTTTTAGTAGATAAAGAAAGCCAATCAGTCCATCATTTCCATATTCAACTTCCTTTTCTCTCCATCATAGCAGAGGAAGAAACAGTTGACACAGGGTCTACATTTTTATGTTAACTATTTCCTTCCCTAAAGTGAGGAACGGAGTATGAAGTATGAATAAAGACATCAGCTATACTTCTACCCTCAAACATCTCTTATCTCTTCATAACAGAGAACCCTGACCCAAGATATCAATGGGTCAATGCACAAACTCCTGACTCTTCAGACATTCTGGTATCTACGCACAGCCTCTGTATTAAAGTTCATATGTGAGAGTTGTCTCTAACAGCCTCTGTATTACAGCTCATATGTGTGGGTTGTCTCTAGAAGGACTCAGAGGAATAGCATTTAGCTAGCATCTGCAAGGTCCTAGACTGGATATCTAGCACCACAAATAAACAAAAACCCCAAAGCTTCTGTGCATGATGTGAAGAAATAAGTAACCATAAAATGGTACTAGCTAACATATAGAGTTTATTTGTGTTCTGTAGTGTTTTAAAAATTTTACATATATTGATTTTATTTATCTGCATAGTTTGTTTACTGGAAACCTCAATTCACAGATAAGCAAGAAAAAAGTGCAGAAACAGGAAGATCTCACATTATGTGAGAGGTTCCACATAATCTGCCACTGTGCTGTCCTGCCTCAGAGAGATGTGTGCCTGCATATGTATATATACATTTGGACCTTGATGAATTTATATAAAATCATACCTGAGAAAGTAGGAAAGATCTAAGAAGAACAAATCCTGCCCCTCACTGTGCCTTGAAGAAAAGGAAAGAAATCTCCATTTCATCAGCCACATGGTAGAGAAGCCTGTGATGTTGGATATCAAAGTTGGCCCTTTCCACAAGGCAGAATACTTCAAGGAATAGAATGGGCCACCCTCCAGTCAGACACAGCAGCCACAAGTGTGAATTCCAATGGTCTCAGTGACAAAGAGGAGATTAACTCCCCTACTGCCAGCCTGCAGCTCCTTGCCAAAAGTCATGGCTGCAGGAAAGACAGGTCCTAAGGTGCCTGCTCGGATGCTCCAGCCCCGGTGTGACCTGCAGTCCATTTGTGCACTCTTCTTTCTGTCTAGCATCAGATCCTGACTATTGTGGCCTCTTCAATACAAGAAGGAAGACCTGGGCTTTTGGAATAGCAAGTTAGTACATGGATTTTATTCTGGGGATTCAGGGAAACAAGATCTCATCAGCAAGAAGTCCTTCTTTGGAGCAACATGGAGCCTGGAGTTGGCTAGCTGCCTTTCCATTAAGTCTCGAGGCTGATCCAGTGTTCCTGGTGCTTTGTCTCTCTCATGAATCTTCCCTGTG
>PVIH01004447.1:47500-140240 GCA_004025045.1 Sigmodon hispidus
CTGGGAGCTGGCCAGGTTCATATGGATAGTGTCCCATGATGGCCTCTTACTTTGCTTTCAGATGGCACTGGAAGCATCAGAAGCTGGAAATTCTTCCACATTCTTGTGGCACAGATGGCTGGAATAACTAGAGGTTGGATGGACACTGGTATGTCTTCAGGTACTTTTTCTATAAAGCCTCATATATTATCCTCAGAAAAACTCAGAGTGGTTGGATCTGTCATGTGATGTTTCCTTCCTCCAGAGAAATCATTCTAAGGAGCATACCACCAGCACAGACCTTCTTGGTTCACAGGTCCTTAGTGTATCAGTATCTTCTTCATGTCCCTAAGACAAAACAACAACCATTAAAAAAAAAAATCAAATAACTCATTCATTAAGTACATAGTAGAACAATTCAAGTATTTTCTAATAACTTAATAGCCATGTTTTTAAAAACGAGTTAAATTTTGCTTTTGTTTTCTTAAGTGAATGTAATCACTGATGATGCACATATATCTAAGCACTATGCAGCTTTAAGAAGCTTGGAAACAAACCAAATACTTTTGTGAATTTTCTATTATACATGTTTCATATCACAAAGGCCAGGAGACGTAGTAAAATCATCAAGAGAAGTGTAGCAAGAGATTAAGATTGTGCATTATCTTGAAGTAGTAGTTTTTTACAGTCTCTATCCGGAGAGCATAGAGTGTGTTCCTTGAAGTTATCAAATAACTTGTGCTCCTGTGAGATTTCTAAGACAGCCACAGCACAGCACTCAGTAATCACTGCTCCACCAACCAAATCCCGACAGTAGCTGTGCAAAACAGGAAATAGTTCATACTAGGTCCATCTTCAACTCCTCCCCCCACGCCACCTAGCCAGCAATGGCCAAACAGAAGAAAGATTACATTTTACTTTTACCAAAACTAGGAAGACGTGGAAGCAGAAAGAGATATGGTGTGGATCTCACTCTTGTCCCTGGGAACAATTCCACAGAATGTTAAGGAAGTCACTAACTACTTACATCTGCTTAGTGGTAAGGTTTAGTTTTCCTGTCTTTAAATGTGTACTCAAATTATCCAATGAATATATATTCAATAGTAGATATCAATAATTATTTGTCCAACCTAGGACACACACATTAGTCTGAGAAGACAAGAAGACTTTCCATGGGAAAGTCTGTGTTAGTTTGCAAGAACCTCTGTGACAATAATTTCAGATGGAGCAGCTTAAAAGCAAGAATTTGTTCCTCAAAGCTCTAGAATTTGGAAGTGGGCAGAGTATCAGTAGGGCTGCTTTCTCCCAAAGCTGGCTTGCTGGTGGCTGTCTTCTTACATAGCCCTTTCTCTGTGTGCAATACATCTGTTATTTTTATTCTTTTTACATGGTCACTAGTCATACAACCTCACTTAATTTTAACTACCTCTCTAAATTCCTTGTCCCCAAATATAGTCACAATGGAATTAGAACCTCAGTCTTCAGTTATTAATTATTGGTCTTTAGAATGACTAAATTAAGGGGTTTATCTTTTATTTAAAGCATAATTTTTAATTTTGTATTGATTCAATCATGGGACTCCTCAGCCTCCAGAAATGGCATGTAAAAATTATATACATACATACAAATATATATATATATGTACGTATATGTGAAGGGGCATCTGTTTACCCTGTTGTAGACTATTTGTGTTACCTAGAAAGATTTTTGGAAGATGCCATACTGAGAAACTATGATCAAGTCTTGCTGAATCAACATTAGGCACAGGTTCTTCTGCAACATCCCTTATGCAACCAGGGTTAGGGATCACTGACGTAAATGCTTTCTATTTAAATTGTGGTCAAAAGACTAGCAACATTTTCATTACTTACAAACTGACTGGAAACATTGAATATCACCCACCCTTGGGTACAGAGGAACTACAGATCATCCCTCTGGTTACAGCTGCAGGTCATGCAATGTGTCCAACGTTGTTTGAGATGTATTTGGCCATAGAATTCCTCAAATTATAAAAGATAAGTGTAATGGCCAAATTTTCAAAACCACCAAAAATATTTCTAATATGTAATTCAGGGGTAGTTTACATAGCAGTCCTGTTCTTTGCTTTGTGATGAAATTATGCTATTTTAATGATAAGGCTGTTCCTAAAGCTAAGAGCCCACCACAGGCATCTAATCTACAATGCAATCAGCCCACAAATGACCTATCACTAATCTCCAACCACTGTGGATAATAGCTCAACAATCAACCTCTGTTGGGTACACAGCATTCACCTTATAAGGATACAGGTGGCCCTTAGCAAAACAGATCCTAACTGAGCTCTGGTAACAGTGAAAAGATAAAGAGGAAAATCAGAAGTAGGGGATTATGGGAAAAAATATGAAAGCAGAAGGCATTTCACTTTACTGGACATCATCTCTCGTTCCTAATCCCTAAAGCTTTCAGATCGTAATCCTTGGCCTCTTTCAAAGATGTTCCCCACATTTCTGTAGCTATTTTTCAAAAAACTAAAAAAGAGGGTAACTGGTTTAGAAATAAGACCAAAACAGAGGAAGCAACTCTTGAAAAGAAGAATTAAGTACTAAAATCATCATCCTGGGAAGTTGCTAGATGAACTTCATTTAAAAATTGTAATGATGAGTCACTGAGAAGCATAATTTGCTGTCTTTTAAAAAATTACTTTCCAGCCAGGCATGGTGGTACACACCTTTAATCTCATAATCCCAGCATTTAGGAAGCAGGTGGATCTCTGAGTTCAAGGCCAGCTAGGTCTGCAGAATAAATTCCAGGATAGCAAGGATTGTGCAAAGAGACCTTGTCTTGGAATATATATATATATATATATATATATATATATATATATATATATGAAAAAGAAATAACTTTCAAAGCGCAATTCTTCTACCATATCTTCTTATTAGGATGTGTATTTTATACTTCTCTCACTCTTTTTCCAAAGTGGAGTGGTTTGAGTTGAATGTTCCATATTTAGAGAGGCTGTAGCGTGTTGCAGGATATTTGATTCTGTGAAACCAGAAACTGTGTTAATATAATCAACCTTGGATCAGGAGCAGAGCCAAGAACCAGTTGACAGGAATTAGCCATGGAGCATATGGAGAACCCAGGAAGAGATGAAGAGACACAAAGGAAGGAATGGGGAGACTTGGAATTCCATGGTCTTTTTGTTTGTGACAGCTGGAGAGATGCTCTCTTACTGGGGCTCCAGCTAAAAAGGAAGGTCAGCTGGTTTTGTCTAGGCCTCTCTGACCTAACGGGTTTTCACCCCAACATCTGACTCCTGGGTCTTTATTGGTAAATAGAACGATATAAATTTAGTTAAAAACTTTATTGGCAGCAGTGGTCAACCAGGTATGGTGCCGGTAGGGCCAGAAGTCCTGCCAGGTTATGGCCTGAGCAGTAAGTAGGATGCTGACTGTAAGGCCCTGGGACTGTAGTGGCTATGCTGACTGAAAAACAACATAAAGGCCTTTAACAGGGTCTTTTGCACCAGCCTCTGGCCCAAAATTCCTCCCCACTGTTGCCTTTACATATCCGCCATCTTGTCACACCACCCCCCCCCCCCCCCCGTGCTAAAATACCCTAATAAAGGTAACAAAGGACAAAGGGCTGGCTTGTAGTTCCGGAAGGATACAGTCTATTACAGCAGAGGAGACATGACAGCAGACAACAAAGGTACGGTGGTGGCAAGTGCAGGAGGATGTCCACATTGGACCCATGCTCATGACACAGAGAACAGGAAGTGGGGCTGTGCTTTAAAGCCTCAGTGTCTACACCAATGACCCACTTCCGCCAGCAAGGCTCCACCAACTTCCAAACAGCGCCACCTGCTGGGGACCAAGTGTTCAAACACTGGAGCCTAAGGGAAATTTCACATTCAAACCCCAAGAATTCTCAACTAGCTCAAAATCCCAAGAATTGAACTTTAACCAAATACTTCATTATCCTAGATTGTAAAAACTACAAAAATACCAGGTATGTTAAAAAAAAAGGCAAGCATTTACAAACATTTTTAACATGTAGATATGTAGACGGCAATGGCAAATATCAAAATTGCTGTCTACATATCTACATGTTAATTCCTTCTGTGCAGATTTACCACTTGTGTTAAAATTTCCATTTTAGAGTTCTTCATCTGATTGCTGCCACATTCAGTAAAACCAGCTTCAAAATCACATGTACCTTTTATAAGACTAATACCAGACACTAGCATGCCTTAAGTTTTTAACAAAAATGGTATTTATTCTTCTAATAATTATTTACTTAATTATGATTCAATAATAATTTCAGTTTTCTGTTTCTGTATGCATCTTTCTACATACTTTTATTTTCTAACTCTTAGTAATATGTATTAAAGTCCTGTTTCTGTGAGTAGAATATGTCTAATCTGATATTTTAGTATTCTACTTGAAATACTTAGTCCATTTCTCCTGAACGTAATTACTAAAAGGTATGAATTTCTATCTTCTACTAGATTATTGTTCATTTATATTTGATTGACCTATTTCATGTTATTTTTTCTCTCATTTCTTGCCCTTTTCCTTATATTAATCAGATTTTATTATTTTACTTCCCCCCTCTGTTACCATCGAAGTCAGACTTTTTTGGAAGTAATTTCAGACATTTTTATATAATAATATTCTAATATAGATTATTAGTTTTGCCACTGACTTTCAATTTTAAAGTTCTAGAATATTTTAAATTGCTTATCTCCCTTTCAAAACTTTGTATTTTTAATGAACATAAACTTTGATGCTGCATCATTTTTACACACCACAAAATTTAGACATAACTATTTCCCTCTACCGTCAGACAGGTAATACACATTATTATGTGCTCACTTACCTATATTTTCTTAGTGTCTTTTCTCCTCTTTTTCTGTGGTGATATGTTGTATATTTAATAAAACCAGTCTAGAATATCAGAGAACAGATCCATCCATAGTCAGTCCAGGAGGATCAGAGAGTGGTAACTCACACCTTTAATCCCAGGACGGGAAAGCACAGGAGTGGTGACCTATGCCTTTAATCCCGTAACTCCAGAGACTGGGATCTTTCTGTGTTTCTGTGAGTTCAAAGCCTAACTATCAAACAATAGAGCTCACACCTTTAATCTTAACCTGGATGTAAAAAAAACAAGGCAAAGAAGGCATTTAAAGCAGGCATAAGAAGACAGATTATTATTCTGCAGAAGCATGAGGAGTGAGGCTGAGGAAGCTGAAAGGTGGCTTGTCTGGGTGAGATTTGACTGTGGTCTGTTTCTCTCTATATAATATTCCAGCTTCTCCCCGATAACTGGCTCTGAGTTTCATTTAATAACAACCAGAATTCATGCAACACTATTATTTTTCTTTTTTTCTTTCTTTCTTGAGTTCCTAGAGATTGAAGCCAGGAACTTGAACACACCCCGGAGGAGCTCTCAACCCCAATATGTACCCTAGCCCACAACATTTTTATTGCTCATCATTTGTTGCTCTGTTTACTTGCTTTCATTTGAAATTATTTCCCTCCTAGATGAAAAAATACTTCTATAATTCTTTCAAAAGACACTATTGTTTAAATTTTAGCTCAACAAAAACAACAATAGATATGCTAATTTGGGTTGGGAGAAAACAGGGGACCTCAAACTTTCAGGAAGGAAGGACTCCAGGCAGCCAAGGAAGAAATATTCTTCCCCAGGAAAAGTATACCAACTGGTTATCCAATACCGAATGGTCATTCCTGAATATATATATATATATATATATATATATATATATATATATATATATACAGGTAACATTATACAGACTGATCAGATTATAGTTGTACAGATACAAATCTGTGAATGTGTGTGTGTGTATGTGTGTATATGTATGTGTGTATATGTGTGTGTGTATATGTGTGTATGTGTGTGTGTGTGTGTGTGTGTGTGTGTGTGTGTGTGTAAAATATCAACTAATGAAGAGGGCATGACTTTGAAAAAGAGCACAGAAGGGTTTGTGGGAGTGTTTACAGGGAGAAAAAAAAGAAGAAAACAATGTAACTGCACTATAATCTCAAAGAAGTAAAGGAAATATTTTTTAATTGAAAAAATCTTATTTTCTGATAGCTAGCTTTCTCAGCATTCATATGTGTGGTTTATTGTTTGTTATTTAGTTAGCAAAAATAAAAGTATCATTCTATTGTCCTCTGCCTCCCATTGTTTTTGTTGAGAAATCAGCTGTTAAATTTCTCAATGTTCCCTTAGAGGTTTGTGTATTTTTCTTTCAGTCTGTAGTTTTCACTCTATCTATGTCACTCTTTTTGTAGTTTTGTTATGATGAACCTCAACATTGTTAAATTTCTCCCTCCTGAAGTTTACAAAAAAAAAAAAAAAAAAAAATGTTGAGTTGCAGTTTTTTGTCTTTCATCATTTTGGAGGAATCACAATATATTCGATTACTTTTTCCCATAGGCAATTTTTGTTCTATTCTATTGCTGGGCCTATATTTACAATATTTCAGATTTTGTTTTTTACTCTGCTCAAGATATTCCTTAACTTTTTTATGTATTTCATATTTTTTCATTTGTGCCTTAGTTTGGATATTTTTTACTGATCTACATTCTCTATGGTTATATCAAACACAATGTTAAATCTGTAGTTTTTCAAGCCTGGTTGTGGTGGCAGTGGCACCACACATGCCTTTGATCCCAGCACTCAGGGAGGCAGAGGCATGCAGATCTCTGCGCATTTGAGGACAGCATCGTCTGTCTACAGTTCCAGGACAGTCAGAGCTACACAGAGAAGCCCTGCTTCAAAAATTATATAAGACAATGATATTGATATAATATTATTAACTATTAATGAATGAAATAACTTCCTCAGATTGGGTGTATGCTACATGTATGTTTGTGTGTGTGTGATTATTTGAAATTTTGTCTCATATACAGGTTTAATAATCACTACTCCCTTGATATTTTTTTTAATTCCAATTCTCTGCTGGAATTATGCTTTGTCCTTCTTTCCTGTTTTTTCCTGAATTGTATGTATCAAAGAAGACCCCACAGCAATGTTTACATTGGAAGGATTAGCTGATCTCTTGATTGTTTTGGCTCAGTCCTATTTGAAATGTCTGGCAATATTTCTTCTATTAACTTGTTTAGACTAAATGAAATAAAATGTCATAGCAGTATGTTCTTTTCAAGAGACTCTTTTCTTTCTGTATGATGCAGCAAGGTGAGAGCCTACCAGAATTCCTCTGAGAAAGGATTATAGCATTGACAGTCTCTGATGACTTCTGGTTATCCTTCAGTGAACTTAGCTGTGGGTATTGGGGGTGGGGAGAAATTTTTACCAGATGCCATTTACACCAGGAGGTTCCTAACTCTAAGTCTTGTCTCTTCCTTATTATTGAACCATCAAAGTCTATTTTTTGTTTGTCAGAGACTTTCTGCTAAGTTCCTCAGTTTCTTGTTTTGGCAAACTCAGACTGACCAACATCTTGAGCAAGAAATAACCCCATTTTAGGCTAAATTCTCTAATCTTTTCTCTAACTAGGATCCCAGACTCTTAAATGTCTAATTTTGCACCTTTAGCTCCAGAGGACAGCCAATACCTCTGCTTTATTCTGTGCATCTTGGCAACAGCAGTCATCTGAATTCTGGGCTTCTTATTGTAAGCCCCAGAATTAGCAAGTATACAGAAGCAAAAACTGAGCAATGGAATGCTGAGACTTATCCCTGGGATTGCCCTTTTGAAGGTATTTTAGACTTTCAGTCCTCAATTCTATGTGTGTTTCTGATTTTTTCAATAGATGTTCCACTTGATAACTTTTGTTGCCTTGAAAAAAGCTTTGCTCAGCTTTAATTTGTCGTAGTCAGAATTTAAATAGAAAACCCCTGTCCTGAATCTTGCATTTTTACTGGTGTTAAAATTAGAAGAGCAGACAATATTCAACCAAAAAATACTAAACAAAACAAGCCCATAATGGTGCACACTCCTATTATCAGCAAACCAGCCTTCCCTTTGGTAGGCTCTTGGTTTTATCAATAAAAGTATTTAAAAGTGGAATCAGAAGAAAGCTCAAGGACCAGTTTATTATTATTTTATTGAGAAAGAATACCAACAGGGCAGGCAAACTTGGAAAATTGGCAGCTACTGGAAAGAGAGAACAGGAAAAAAAAGAGGAAAAGTCGGGCCTTTTGATTTAGGGTCAGCAATAGAGATTTTGTAAAAAAATAGGACTTAGATTCTTAATAAAAGTAAAAATGCAAGAAAAACCTGGAGTATCGGAAAAAGTATGCTTAGGATTTTAGATGATATTCAAAAACATAGGAAGGGAAAAATATAATTGTTATTGTTTGTCTTTTGAGACAGTTTCTTTCTTACTCATATATAGACCATACTGAGCTTAAACTGACAGAGATCTTCCTGTTTCTAGCTCCTGAGTGCTGATATTAAATGTGTGTGTCACAGCAACTGACCTCCAATTTTATAGTTCCTAAGCCAGAACTCAGAAAAGCAAGCAGGCTTAGAAGTATAGGTCTGCAAAGAATTGCACCCAGGGAGGAGCTTCGGGAGATTAAGTGAGTACCACTTCTCCAAAGGCTAATCCACTGTCTCCTTAATGTGCCCTTAGGAACCACTTTAATTTAAGTGGTTCCCAACCTTCATAATGCTGCACTTTGTAATATAGTTCTTCATGTTGTGGTGACCCCCAACCACAAAATTATCTTCATTGCTACTTCATAACAGCAATTTTGCTGTTGTTATGAATCTTAATGTAAATATCTAATATTTGACCCAAACCACAGGTTGAGAACTGTGTTTTATGAGAATCTGTTTTTCTGAGTCTTCCCATCCAGATGACTCAAGCCTAGCTGGATTAATTTGTAGCACAGATCCTAATTGGTCTTAATAAAAACCTGGAGCCAGATATCCAGATATCTGGATAAATGCTGAAAGATCAGAGAGACAAAGAATCCAGCTACTAGAGAGACTTCTTACCTCTACAGAATCCTCAAGCAGAAAGGCTGAGCTCCAGTCTTCTTCAGCCTCACATTTCTCTCCCTGCCAGCCATATCACTTCCTGTCTCTTTAGTGCTGGGATTAAAGATGTGTGCCACCACTACTTGGCCTCTAGGGCTAACTAGTGGCTCTAGTGACTGACTTTGCCCTCTGATCTTCAGGCAAGTTTTATTTGTTAGCTCATATACAAATATCATCACATTAAATCTTTTTTTAAAAAAAACTTCCTTATATACAGAAGTTTCCCCTCCCCCCTCCCTCCTCTGGTTCCCTGACTCCCCCACCACAATACCATATACCCCTCCTCCCTATGCACTCCTCCATTGTCTCCATTCAGAAAGGGGCAGGCCTCCCTTGGGCTTGAACAAAAGCATGGTTGAGGTTAGACTAAGCTCTTCCTCCTGCACTGAAAGAACAGAACCAACACTAAACCATCCTGAGAGCATGCTTCCCTGCAGTGACTGGGTGCTGAACTTAAGATCCAAAAAGATGCTGTTGAAAGACCCTAAGTTCTAAGGTCTGACCCAGGCATCCAGTTCAAGTATTCAGCAGAGCACCCCCATGAGAACAAGGAACTAAAAGTCTAAAAAGTCTGTTCCAGGAAACAGAGTGACTCAGCCCAGATGGCCATAATCAACTCAGATGACCACCATAAGGACATAATGGTCGAAACTTTGATTAAAATACCAGAAGTTCCAAGCAGAATAGCGGTAACCAACACCTTGTTATAAAACAAAGAGACTCCCCCAGCTGGCCTTAGGGCACCCCCATGACTAGTGTGATCAATCTTGTGATTTTAGACTATTGTAATCAACCTTGTGATTGTAGTATGACTTTCAAGTGACCAATCATGTATTTGCCTCAGTTTCTATGATGATTTTGTGGCTTTAGCCTATAAATGGGATGTGGGATTGTTAATCAGGGCTGCTCTCTTTCTCTCAAGACAGAGAGATAGCCCGTCTGTGCAGAAGAAATTCAATAAAACCCTCTTGTGATTTGCATCAACTGGACTGGAGTCTGGGTTCTTGGGGCTCCCCTTCCCAAGAGGAAGGGTCTGGGGTCTATCACTGTGACAACAAAATTTAAAGCAAACATCCTAGACACAGTCAAACAGGAGGCTTGGTAGGAAAATTTAACAAGAGCCAGATGACTCTGCAGACATCCCATATCTTGCCATAAATCCTGCCAGCATTTTATAACCATTAGCAATTTTGTACCTATAGCCAATAATTTCAAAAGTTTATCTCACTCTATGTTCCCTTATCCAATCCTAGAATGTCAAGACATACAGCTCTCTGCTGATGGTTTTTCCCTATATAAGCCCTTTGTAATCAGGGCCCATGGCTTCCTCCTTCACTTCCTTGGAGAGTGCAAGAAGAAGCCCTTGCTTAGGCTTGAATAAAGAAACCTTTGTTTTTGCATCAGGAAGTTGGCTCCATGATTTTGTTGGTGGTCTCACAACAGGGTAAAACACATAAAAACTGGCAAGGTAATCCAGTGTGAGTAACAGGTTCCCAAAAGCCAGCCAAGTTCCAGGGACAGGTCTTGATCTCACTGCTAGAAAGCATTACAAACAGACCAAGTTACACACCTGTCACACATATGCAGAAGACCTAGGTCTGTCCTGTGCAGGATCCCTAACTGTTGGTCCAGAGTCCATGTGCTCCCATGACATCAGGTCAGCTTTCTCTGTGGGTTCTCCTGTCATGAACTTGAGCCCATGGCTGTACAATTCCTCCTCTCTCTCTTCAGAAAGACTCCAGATTAATTCCTAAAGCAGGAGTCAATAGTATGTGATGTTTCAGAAGCCTGGAATGTTATGTCTCTACCCAGGGGCAGGGATGGAGCTTAGATTCTCCCTTGATCAGGAGTTTTCCTTTAACAGAACTCAACAAAACCCTGTTTGTTCCCTACACCTTTTCATGGAACATTTTCAGTCTTAGGGGCAATTGTGATGTTTCCCCTTCTTTTATTACCAAGAAATGGAAAGTAAGATCCAAACCCAGTTCTAAAAAAGGAATCCATCTTCAGTGTCCTCAAAGCCTGATAATGCCTGCCTAGTTGCCTTACACATGACAAAAATAAATAAGATGTGAAAATTACAACATGGCCAACTGCCGTTCACCTACCTCGAGGATATACAAAGTACCTTTATTGATGAAAAACTCTGCAAAGAAAGGAGCCCTTGTTAGCCTCATTTTAAAATCCTGGGTGGGAGCAGGAAGTAGATTTATTACAAATAGCACTGAGGAGGGCAGAGGACAGCCCTGCCTTAAATCTCTATTTCAAGGCTTCAAGAATACAAGGGCAGCAAATTCTGGAGGTCCTCCTCTTTTGCTGGGGTGGCTTGAACCTTAACCTCCTGGGCAGCATTTGAATTTTCCTTTTAGACATTACTGTTCAGTAAGTCAATTCCTGTAAGCAAAGGAGGGGAGGGAGCAGTTATAAAAGATGCTGCCATGAAAGACATGTTTAAAAACATCAGAGACAAAGCGGGAAATGACAGGCAAAGAGACTAGTGTTCCCAGTTCATCCCCTCAAATCCTA
Organism: Sigmodon hispidus; assembly: GCA_004025045.1. NCBI lineage: Eukaryota > Metazoa > Chordata > Mammalia > Rodentia > Cricetidae > Sigmodon > Sigmodon hispidus. Next base: position 59,033 of record PVIH01004447.1, read on the forward strand.
ATTCTCCTCCTGCCAAATAATCAAGTTAAAAAACTTGTTCTGACCCACGGGTAAAGACATCTAGCCTTGGGGCACAACTGCTCCTTGAGCTCCAGCTGAGAAACCCTCCCTCAGGCATTATAACAGTGGAGTGGCATTTAATCCAGCCCTTGGCAATTAGGAACCACACACCTCCCACAGAGTTTCTTTGCTATCCCAAGTCAGAAAAGAGAGAAAATTACCCAACAGCTTCTCTTTACATATATTTAGTGCCTGCTAAGAAAGAAGCCACTGGAGGGCATTTTGGTAAATGGGGCTTTCTAGGTCTGTCATTAGCAATTGAAGGAACCATCCATTCTAAAGCTTGCCCTGCTGCCATAACTCACAGGTCTCCCTAATTCAGATGGGTTGGGGATGTTGAAGTCTGGAAATGAGCTTTCCCCACCGCTGCACCTCACTCGGCTCTCAGCCTTACATCATTTCCAAAGCATTAAGCACCCTGCAACTGGAGAATCCCGCCACTGGGCTCCATCTGTAACACCTGACATCAGTTAGAAGACACTGCAAGGGCAAGGGAGCTCTCTTTGACCAGAGACATAAATAATGCTGAAGAAAAAATTACGTTAAAAGGCTTTTCTTTCCCTAAATGGATTTGCAGAATGTGGCTTCCCAGCCAGACTATGAAACACTATGAAAAAGTGTTTCACACAGCCAATGAGGAAACATTGAGCAATAGACATTCAACTATGAGATGCTACAGAGACTAGAAGACATAGTAAGCTATAGGTTGCATAATGACTTGTTGACTTACTGAGAAGGTGGGATGAAGGGTGTGGCACCATTATGTTTCTAGGTGCCCACAGTATTAATAGCAAGTTCATGCAGGACAGACAAATACTAGGATCTGTCCAATAAGGAAAGCCCCTGGTTTCGAGAATTTCCCATTAAGATCTTGAGAAGTCACACAGAACTAGCTTCTGCCAAGAGAGTCCCAAGGAGCTTCTCCATATCAGCACTACTTGGCAGGATTGAAAAGGCAACGCAAAAGGCCAGCTTTATCTTCCCATACTCAGCATCCATGCTTGGAAAAGGAATGGGAAACCAAGATTTCTAGCCTCTTCTCATGTACTAGAACTGTTGCTAGCCCCTTGGTAACAAAAGGATTCCCATTTTATCTCATTTCTGGCCTTGAACAGAGTAGCACTGACAATGTGCATCCTATGCAAACTCCCCAAGGAATTTCAAACCTACCACCTGCCTGAAACTGCTTGAACTAGGTATTTCTAGAGGGATTATAGTGTAGTCTAAGGCTACATGCAAGTAGCAGATCTCAGCTTCTTAACCTACACCCCCAAACAGCTCCAGCTATAGGTAGTGAGCAGGAAAAGCTGTACCACAGAGCATTAAGGAGAGTGACGGTGCTCTGCAACATCTTCTCTTCCAAAGTATCTCAATGTCAGTGGACTAACTGGAGCTGGAATTCTAAAAAGCTGGTTCTGGTGGGGCCCTGTGCCTTCCAGCTCCTCTAGGAGCCGTTTGTTTGATACAGGAGAAGGTTATTTCCTTAGAACATAGCTAATCAATGACAGGGACATGTACTATGTAAACACTGAGAGGGTGTAGATTTGTTCCATACTCTCTAGTAAGAGCCAGCATACAGTAGATGCTGCTATGGCCCAGAAACTTGCATAGTCTTATGCAAAGAAAGGAATACACTGCTGTCTCAGCCACAGAGGGAATGTAAGCACACAAAGGAACAGACAAGGCAGTATTATATATAAGTATATAAAAGCAATGTGCTCAACAAAGAATCAATGGGAAACAATAAACAGTATTGCCTGTGGCTCTCTAATAATTAAATACCTGATATACCTGAATGGGCATTGAGAGTGAAACAATAATTAGTATGATGCAGTCTTGTAGTCTGAAGTTTCTCTGTCCCACTCAGCCAGTCCTGCAGGTGCTTATGAAATAATGGTGCAGAGGTTTAATATTATAGTAACTGCTGGGTCAGTAGGACAAGGATATTACTATCTAGCTCTTATACTTAAACTGACCCATGATTCTATTTACATTTAGCCACTTGGCTCTCTGAATCTGGCTAGTATCTGCTGCTCTGCTCTTCCTCTTCCCAGAATTCTCCTAGTCTGGTTGCCCCGACTTTGCTTTCTGCTATTGGCCAATGAGCATTTTATTAAACCAATACAAGTAAAAAAAGATCTTTATAGTATACAAGAGCAATATCCAATAGTACAGTCTCTGTCCTAAAAATCCAGACTCTGATGCAGATACATTGCTCAATGAGACCATTTTACATTGTAGTAAATGGCAAGATGGAGCTATGAAAAAAATGGAGAGGGTATATGGCCCATATTATAAGTCTAAGAGACTGAGAAAAGATTTCTGAATTTTACTTCTTTTTTTGTTTTTGGGTTTTTTTTTTTTGCATGTCATATTAACTGAATGAGAGTATGGTAATTTGAACATAACTGACCCCCCATAATCTCATATGGAGTGGCACTATTGGGGGTGTGGCTTTGCTAAAGTGGGTATGGCCTTATGGGAGGATGTGTGTCACTGTTGAGGGCTAGCTTTGATTTTTTTCTATGCTCAGGATACTGCCCATTGTCTCAGCTGCCTACATGCCAAGATGTAGCCCACGCTACATCTGCCTGCATCAACCATGCTCCATTGTCATGCTCTGCGCCATGGATTGAATCTCTGAAAATGTAAGCAAGCCACCCCAGTTAAACATTTTCTTTATAAGAGTTTCCATGGTCATGGTGTCTTTTCATAGCAATAGTAACCCTAACTAAAACAGAAAATAAAAGAGATTTATGCAGATGGGAGGAAGGAAGAAGGAAGAATCCAAAGACTTTCTAGGAATGACATACTAAATGTAGAATGTAAGTTGTGCAGTCTCAACCTCCAGTTGGACTTTAATCATGGATTTTTAGCAATGAGGCCAGACTTAGGATCATTAGGAATCCACTGAAAAATTTGTAACAGCAGCAAATGGTCAGGCTTTTTTTTTTTTTCCTTTTTAGATCTTTTAAACACAAGCTTGGAAAGTGAAAACTGAACTAAAATGGGAGCTTCAAATTAGCATATTGTTAGACTAATTCAGATGAAAGATAATGCCTAGAACTTCAAGCTATCTCTATAAATTTTGACACTTCTAATTCAACTTTTTAAAATCTGATTTAAAATAACAGAGACAAGAGAGTATGTGTAGGTACTAAAGCAGCAAGGGACATATAGCAGAAACATCGCCGGAGTCTGATCAGTAATTTAATACGGAAGATGAAGAGTCAAAGAAGAGGACACCCATGTGTGTGGCTGGAACCAAGAGTGCGGGTAGGATTTAAAAGGTCTGCTGGAGGAGAAGATGGCACTGGGGTGACTCTGCTAGTTAAAATGAAAGCTCTTTGGATGCAGGAGAAAACACGAAAATAGGCAGAGATAGTATTTCCTATGAGGCTCACATGAGACTGGCTAAAATCACTAACATTTGCTTTCATCGAAGACTTGAAAAACACAGACAAAAAGAGCAAGAGAAAGTGAATAACCACTTAAGCTCATTACTGAAAAAAATCATCCCGGGAAACATCTGAAAGACAATTCTCCACAGTTGGCTAGAGAGATAGCAGATGAAGGTAGAGGGCTAGAGGGTGGGCAACAATCACTAGAAAAGGCACAGGCACACAGAGGACATTCCTCTGTTGTTACTGTCCCAGACATTTCTGCAGATCCAGGTTCAGCCACCCTCAATAAGAAATAAGAAAGGAGTCAAGGGGAGAGGCTGGCAAATCCAATAAAGATGGATGGAGGGGATTGAGACAAAGACACCTTCAGGCACTACGTCAGCTCCAACCTACAAACTCAAAAACAAACTCATTAATTATCCACCAGCCACGGCTGAAGTAGCCCTGGTATAAATACCCACACACCAGCTCTCAGTGAGACAAACAGCCCTAAGGTACACACTGGGGGTTCTTACTACTAAGCGAATGCATAACCAGCTCTGCAATGGCCAAGAACAATTTTTCCCTGAAGGATGTAAACTCCAGATAGCAAAATTTCACCCAGGACCCTCATTATTTCTCATTTTTTCAGGATGGGCAGAGTAAGCCGATTGCAAGTATTCTTCTCGAGCATGTCATCCTCTCTGTGTTTCCTCCAACCTAGTTCTCAGCAGCATGAAGAAATTGATTTTCATCATCCGTATATACACACACTTTGTCCCATTCATAATTTCCAAAATGTTTAGAATATGAGGTCAAAAAGGTCACAAGTCACTTTGAGGGAGTATATTTTGCCCCAGATCTATCAACCTTCTTGGTTATTTAAAGTGCACAGACTGTCTTCATCCTCTGCCCTTTGCTCTCTGTGGCCCAACTCTCCAACCCCAATAGACACTATGTTCTCTGAGAGCCAAATCCTTCTGCCCCTGCCAGTTTCTCTCCATCCTCATTGATCCAAATCTGGCATTAGCCATTGAAGTATCTAGCTTCAGTTTCCTTGTAGATGTCCTCAAGGCCAACCTGTATTTTTCCAACACATTCTCTACACTATAGTCAGAAATATCACTCTAAACCACAAAGCTAAAATTGCCACTTTATTTTTACTAAGCTTCTTATTGACTTTCAGCTCCAATGAAATAAAAACTCTTTAACGGGATCTACAAGGCTCTTCATAATCACCCCATTTAACTATTCCTGCATATATTCAACCTATTCTTCACCTAAGTTCCATGTTCTATGTACTAGGCCAGGCAAGATTTCCTGACAACATATTTTCTCTCTTCCTCCAAGACTCTGTAGATACTCTCTTCCTCTTTCTCTCACCTACACTGGATAAATCCCTTGAGAGAAGAGACACTATGTGCCTTGGCCACAGCTGGATTGCCAGTTTCTACCAAGTACATAGCATATACTCAGTCTTCAATAACCATTCCCATAGTAAATGATCAGAGGCAAGCAAACAAGAAAATGGTCAGTTAAGGTTATTTGGTTGTAAATAACAAAATATACTTCTAGACTATTTAAGCAAAAGTGAATCCTGGGATAGAATATTGAGTATTCAGACAGGAAATATACTAAGGCCAAGGCAGCTCATATGGCCAGCATATGTGAGAAGAAAAATCAGTGTAGTTGTGTGACAGAACAAGTAGATAAGATGAATAAAAACAACTTGAACCTATTTTACATTATTCAATGGCCGTAACTTTAGCCATATACCTCAACTACGAACATGGTGCAGCTCCAGTAGGTCATGTGATATGAAGAAGGCAGAGTCATCTATAAGGCAGAGTCTAATGTTAGAGGCCACAGCCAAATGGTGTCCATAGGTGCACAATTCTTATTATTGAGTTCTTATTATAGAATTCTAAAGTAAATTTATTGACTCTTGGCTATAAGTTGGATACAGGGTTCAATGGACAAGAAGAGAGGAAGGGACTAATATGAATGCACTAGTTTGATCTAAAAGAATGATGAGTCTCTATGTTCAATCCATTTGAAGTCATATCATATAAAAAACACTATGAAGACCTAAAAAACACATAGAAAAACAATAATAATTGATGATAGACCCCAGACTCAGGGTACTATCCTTGGGAAGGGGGCCCCAAGAACCCAGACTCCAGGCCATTGATGTAAAAAAGCATGAGATGTTTATTTCGTCTGCAGATGGGCTACCTCCCTGCCTCGGGAAGCAAGGGAGTAGCAAGGGAGGGCCAATCCCATATCTCTTTTAAAGGCTAAGACCATAAAATTACCATAGCAACTGGGGCAACACATAATTGGTCACTTTAAAGATCATACTTCAAAGTCATAAGGTTGCTCACAGTAGTCATGGGGTTGCCTCAAGACCAGCTGGTTAGGGGGCTTTTACAACCGGGTGTTGGTCACTGCTATTCTGCTTGGAACTTCTGGTATTTTAATCACAGGTTTGACCAGACCATTATGTCCTATCTGAGTTGATTACAGCTATCTGGGCTGGGTCACTCTGTTTCCTGGGACACACTTTAGTTCCTTGTTCTCATGGGAGGTGCTCTGCCGAATACCTGAACTAAATGCCTGGTTCAAGCCTTAGAACTCAGGGTCCTTCAATTGACAATTCAGGGAAAGATAAATTGTAGAAAAATTCTTTAACCACCAAAACTGTCTTGTGAGCTCTCTTGATAACTATTTTTCTTTAAGTTCACAATTACATAATGATCATTTTCTCTCCCTATTCCCATGATTAAAAGAGATTCAGCAGACTGAAGTGAGGTGTAAAGATTCCAGGGTCTGTAGCAGAATGTATGTCTTGAAGACCAGACTACTCTTCCATTTTTAAAGACATCTTGTAAAGAATGAAGAGAAGTGACCAGAAGTTCACGAGTTGGAATCCAAGGAGTTAGAGCTTTTGCAGGTGCTCATCACAAGTCCTTATTTAGTGTGGTGAGTTCTCCAGGCCTCCTTCCTCATCTTCCAGTGAATGTAGGCATAGGCAGAACTGTTATTTGGCTTTGATCAGATCTTGTTTGCCAGGCATGGAGAATAATCCCTGAGACACCAAAAGAATTCAGTAAACAGCAGTAAATATTTTTAAGTCATGCTATTCTTTTCTGTTTTTAAGTGTCAGAGATTGAACCCAAGTCCTCATGCCTGCTAATAACTATACCATTGAGCTATAATCCAAGGACCAATAATAGCATAATAGAAATTTTATTAGACAATAAACTATCTTTTCATAGTGTTTTTTTTTTCTTATGTTTAAAGGAGTAGGAAGCCTGGCCTGGCCATTCCTGGCCATTTTGCTTTAAAGGCAGAGGTATGAAGTCTATAGCATCTGACTTGCTTCTTACCTTTGGGAAACCAGCTTCTGAATCCTGCACAGAGCATCACTTACCCATTCTAAGGGAAATGAGGCATCTCAATAACATTTAGTAGCATTGCCAGCTTCACCATGTCTTTTTCTGTATAATTTACTGTGGTCCCCAAATGTAGGTCGGCTGCTCTTACAGGCTAAACTATGTCTTATGAAAACACAAGAAAAGTGAGATAAGAGAAAAGATGCCATGGCTAGAGATCTGAGTCTCATTTTGTTTGGCAGACATCATCATTTGATAACTTGCAAGAACAGCTACATCATCATCTTAAACCCCAAGTCTCTAAAACCAAGAGTTTTCCAGAGGTGCAACCACATCAACATTTCTAAGCCTGCTGCTTAGCACACTTCAAGAGATGTACTCTTACATGGTCCCAAGTAGTTCTTGAAGGGTCCCTCAAATCTCATTGTTTGATAATGTCATTATCTTGAAGTTTACCTTGTCAATTAGCCCTTTGCTTTCAACAATCTCATCACCTCCTCCAGAAGCTGACTGACGTTCTGAGAGAATAACAAGTCCATATCTGAGATGACTTAGCTATTTCTGCTGAGCTGGAGGAGGATGGAGAGAGACAGAAAGGTAGATGAAGTCTCCAGGGGCCAAACATAGTGATAAGACAAAGATGGTGGACAGCAAAGACCAAAAGGAAAGAAAGGACAAGAATCTCAGTGACGCCTAAAAACCACCAACGACCCACAAGAGCATGAAGAAGCAACCAGTCAAGCAAGAACTCACCACAAAGGCTTTATGAACTTGAAAGAAAGATAGAGCAGGCAACTTAAGAAATAAGAGTTTAGAATTCTTAAAGTACTCACTAAGTCTAATGACATTTCTTCATACTGTTAGGAGCATGTTGCAAGCTGGCCCATCTGTCACTAGAGTCTTTCCCTTCTAAAACTCCTGCTTTATTTCAAGCTTTAATTTCAACCCCTTTCTGTGCCTCCCAGAGAATACTCATGGCCACTGGAACCCTGCCACTCCCTCCAGGAATTTTTTTTCATATTTCTTTTCATCTCTGTCTCTTCCACTTTAAAATGTGTACCTCATACACATCCCAATGCCACTAATTGATTTATGAATTGGGTATATAGAGTAACTGTGGAATTCTTTTCTAGCATATATGAAGTCTTGGATTTAATCCCCAGCATTGAAACACACACACACACACACAAAACAAACACACTGTGATTTCTTTAGATAATAGTTTAGGTTTTTGTTAGTCAACATATTCTTGTTGCATATTAAAATGTCTCCCTCAGTAAATGTTTATTGAACAGAACAGTCAATAAATTGACCAGATACACTAAAATAGTCCTTAACCAAAGCTACTTTATTTGTCTATCTGAAAAAGACCTAAAAAGAGGGAACCTCTTCTCCCAGCAGAAGTCACCTCCCTTTGCTTCACCTGTCTGTAGCAGCTGTTTTCTAGATTCACTAGGAAAAAGAGGACATCTCAAGTATGAAGCCTCTCCAAGTCATCAGTGCTGTGTTCTCCTGGGACCTGAAGAGTCAAAAATTCCACCAATGGGTTTTGTAAATGCTTTTCCTTTGTATGAAAATATCCTCATTCAGCAATTCATTCTATGGATCGAACCTAGTCACCCAAGCAAGTCTGTTTCCAAGGGAAAGCTGCCCAGTGAAAGAATCAATGGAGATATTTATTTTTAAAAATGTTCCATCTTGTTCTTATACTAGAGCTAATTAATCATAATCTAAAGCCCAGGACTCTCCCTTTTAACCTGGTTCTCAAGAGAGTCTGATGAATACTAAATTTGAGAATTACTGTCTTAAGGAAATGAGACCAAAGAATCAAGAAAGGAGGGGTTGGGAGTAGAGCTCCCTGATAGATGCTTGTTTACCATATGTTTCCACCTGGGTTTAATCCCAGACATGGAAAGTATAAAACCAAGACAAACAAGAAAAGGTGAGAAGAAAAAGGAGGATTGTGGGGCTGATAAGACTTGAGTTCGGTGCCTGAAGCCTAAAGAGAGTAAACTTAGCTCAAGAAACCCCATTTTGTATTCTAGTAGCCATTTTGTACTATAGAGGCAAAATAGAGTTCAGTTTCACATTCCTGGCAAGGGCTTGCCCAGTTCCAAGAAAGAATAAGCTAAGCACTATCTAAGGACATCTGGATGATCCAACCCTAAGGCAGTAAAACATCCACCCTACCCTGGTGGGGTCCAGGAATGTTAAACTGTAAAAAGTCCCTGCACAAGAGCTAATCAGCAGCACACCTGCACCCTTGACCTCAAGTAACCTTGCCTTGTGGTTTTTGCCTATAAAAAGCTTATGTAATTGGGGGTGCTCAGCTCTTCCTTGCATAGCAATAGGGTGCAGGGTCGGGGAATAAGCTCCCTGCCTGGCTTGTATCAGGCTGACAATAAACCATGTCAAATGTTTATTGTCAAACCATGTTGAATTTCAGACATCTCTGTCTCTGGTGTTTTCTCTGGGTGCTCGAGCTTTGGGCATTTCAAAGCCTACATAGGGATACCAGAAACTTCAGCTCTAACACCCTTTTCTGGAAACTGCAGATATCTGCATTCACACATGCACACATGGTTTTGCTCTTTTATCAGGCCTGCCATTCAGCTCCCAAACAAATCACACACAGAGGCTTATTCTTAATTATAAGTACCCAGCCATAGCTTGGCTTATTTCTAGCTAGCTTTTCTCAACTTACATTATATCTCTTTTTTTTTGCATCTGGGCGCTTTTTTTTTTCCTGTATACTTTTCTTTGTTTCTTACTCAGTGGCTTGCTATGTCGCTGGGTAGCTGACCTCTGGTGTCCTCCTCATTCTCTGGCTACTTCTCTCTTCTCCAGATTTTTCCTTCTATATATTCTCTCTGCCTACCAGCCCAGCCTATGCTTCCTCTTGCCTTGCTCTTGTCCATTCAGTTCTCATTAAACCATCACGTGTTTTAGCAAAGTAACACAGCTTCACAGAGCTAACCAAATGCAATGTAAACAAAAAGTAACACACTTTAAATAATATTCTACAACACACACAGGCTCACACACACACATAGTTAAAATATAAAAATAAAATCTTTAATAAAGAAAAGGAAGGATGAGAGAGGGAGAAGAGATAAAAAGAGGTGGGCTTCTAACAGCCCATGTATAGTAAGAAAAACTGCAAAAGATAGTAAGATACTTTTTCAAAGTCCATAAATGTTCCAAATAAAAATATAGAAGGCAAAGAACAATAACCAAAATGCCAGTTTAAAAAAAATAAACTCAATTTTGTGCTTGTAGCAACATAATAAGCAATTTGTTTTTCAATAACTAACCAAAAGCTCTCTTGAAATCTAAAATTCTCTAGCAAGGAGAAATGGCAGAATTATTAAGCATGAATGCTGGCTCTACCCAGTGGCTGTTACCTGGAACAATTCACTCCTGTCCCCAGGTCTCATCCTCCCAGCAGGTTTTTGAAGAGCCATGATGATGGAATACTGCACTATTTTCATAATTACTGTTCTTTCTTGATTCTCTACTTTAGTAAATATGCGCTGAAACCTTAATGCCTGCATATTCTCTCTAGGTCTACATAAACATAAAATACAATAATAACCATTTTTTAAAACTAAATCTGTGAATTAGGAACTATACAAAGTATTTTAAAAATATATTTGTTTGTAGTGACTCTATGGAAGAGGATCTGTCACATCCACCCTGTGTCCCTCACTCCCATTTCACAAGCCTGGACCCTGATATCCAGATATACTAGTAGTGATTCTAAGCTCACAGTTGCAAATCTGAAATATACATCAAGGACATTTGAATCTAGAGCCATACTCTTAATCACACTCTACAAAAATTGGACTTCATAATGAGAAAAATCATTCTGAAGGAAGACTGAGGGGCTGTCCTCCCTGAGTGATTACACGTTTAGAACTTCCTGTAGATCTTGGAGTAACTTCTTTCTCAAACCAATTATCAGACAATTGACCTCTGGTCTTAACATTCTTACCATCATCTTCTCACATCACCTAAACAGAATCCAAACTAGGTAGTGTTGAGCGATCCATTGCCCTAGTTCTATGAGCTTCTCTGGCTACCAACCTCTTTCTGTTTCTGAGGGTCAGTCTAGCTTTCTGAGAACTTTCTCCATTACTTCGCCTTCTAAAGACTGACCATTTCCCCATTTTAAAGACCAGTGGGCACTTTCAACTCTTATCATTCATTATCTTTGTACAGTTAGGTAATGCTACTGGAAAGGATCTCTTGGAAATTCTTCCATCATCTGACTTCCATGTCCAGCCTGCTTTTTTCCAATCCTCAAGTGGCCAGATTTTAGTGCTGTTCATGACATCCTCTCTATCTACTCTTTATCACATATCTGGGATAGATCAGCAATGTGCAGCCCTAAACCTCACAAGGTCTCCCTTCTAAGCAACAGTCCCATCCATCTCCACTGGAATGATGTCCAAGTGCCACAGAAATGAGGAAGATCTAAGAAATAGCTTCTTGCTTATCCCCAACATCTCAGTTCTTACAAGTTTACCACACTGCTGACCCCAACCATTCTCTCTCCTCCCTCAGAGTCAACACATAGATCATCTTCTGGCCTTGTTCATTCTTTCCTCAGTATGGCCTTGATCATCCAGTTTCCTCAGTATGTCCTCTTTCTCATTTGCCCAGCCACTCTCTCCACACACTTTCTCAAATGCTCTTACCCTTCCCAGTGTACTCACCATGCTCTCATTAGAGAGATATTTTTTCCCCTAAAATGTTAATGGCCCAAGGTCTGTTCAGAATTCCAGTCTTCCCAGGATACTTTATTACTTTGCATAATCATGATCACCTGCTTTAGCTAGACATTCTAAGCTAGGAGGGTTATGGCTTGATTTCTACCCACCTGTGTCCAGCCTAAGCTTTTATCATTCCTGTTACACGGACCCAGATAATAAAAGAAAACTATCCATACTGTATCAGTCTTTTCTATAAACATTCTCACAATGCTAGTTTATGTTTTTCATTTTAGCCCAGAACTCAAACTTCCTCCTGAGGGTTTCTCTAATGCTTTTTACACCCCAAGAGCTTGTTCACGGTACTGTATAGATTTTTTTTTTTTTTGTCTCACAGTATAATGTTACCCTTTGGCTCTTTCTTGCATATAACGTCTTCAAAGGAAAAGCTGAAACAATAATCCTCTTCTGTATTTCCAGCCATTTGCATGATACCTAGCCAACAGAATATATGCAATATGGAATTATGAGACGGATGGATAATGAAAGGATGGATGGGAAATAATATAACAAAGAGAGCATTTGAGTTACAGCTGTGCTTGCCAACTGGGCTTCAATCTCACCTGTAGTTTCCAGTAGAGCACAATGCAGAGTTTTTTACTTGTCCCTAAAACCATAGACTGTCTCCAAAATGGCGCATGTGCAAAGACAGCGGTGAAGGGGGCACTTGTTTAAATACAAGGGGTCTTGCAACTGGTAAACACGGAACAAATCTGAACTCAGAACTTCCCAAGGGCTTTTGTTCACGGTGAAATGTATGGAGAAGCTGGAACAGAATGAAGCTCCTTTTTTTCAAAAAAGAAAATTATGTAAATAGCAATGCCTCTCTTTGCCAAAGCTGCAATCTAGAAAATCAGTCTGTATTTTTCTCAAAAACTAGTCCTGGGTAGCTGGGTCAAAAGTAAGATGGGGTTCCTCTGCATGTGTTTCTAAAAGAAAGGCTTTCTCTCTCAAGCTTGAGTAGAAAACAAAGATCCGGGCTTATAGGCAAGCTATACGATCCCCTGCAGCTCTGACAGGGCAGAAGGGTGAAAGACATACAGGGTAACTGCTGCCTCTGAGAGCTAAGTGCCATGTCTTGCATGTGGCTGTGTGTTGGGGCTGAGGATGATACACAGACCTCTGCTTTCCTGTTCCTGGGCATCTGTACAGGGTACAAGAGAAAGAAGGGGTTCAAAAGTTCTGCCCTAGTTCTCAGCAGTAGCCAGGGAACAACACATCCCCTGTCCTGGACTTCCACATTTGTCTGCAAATTCAGGGGGGTAAATGAGGTGATTTGCAAGGATTACTCCAGATCTAGCTCTTTTGATCCTCTGAAAATCAGTTATTTTAATGTTCAGTCTTTATGCTAAAGAGTGCAAAGGAAAAAGATATAGCACAGGTATTCCAATAAAGTGAAAATAAATCTGTGGAATGATCAAGCTTGCATTTGAATCCTGCCTTACCATGTATTTCCTAAGTGATCTTCAGAAGATCTCTGAACCTCCCTGAGTACAAAAGTACAAAGAAGCTAACCCTCTCTACAGGTTGCTGGAGTTGCTAGTTTATTTGATGTGTGTGTGTGTGTGTGTTTGTGTGTGTGTGTGTGAGAGAGAGAGAGACAGAGACAGAGAGAGAGAGAGAGACAGAGAGAGAGAGAGAAATATTCAGAAGTCCCTAGTGACAGTTCTCATAACCAAGGAAGTCTCTAAGATGAGTGATTCATAAGGACACATGATCAGCAAACCACTCCAACTTCTGGCTGCCTATAAGACATCTGAAGGACCCAAGACCTACACCTGCTTTTCCTGCTTACATGTGAATACATGCATGTATGCATGCAGACAGCATGCATGTGTGAATCAACCCTTAATAATTCAAGAACAATGCATTTCTGGGGCCTGAGTGACTGAGTGAGACAATGGAAGAGGCCTCCTTCATAATCAAATACAGCTTTGTTTTGACAGTGATAAATAAGAGCCTGCAGATGGAGACAGAAATGTGACAATCAGGCAACCCCTTGGTGAAGCCCATAGATTAGCTGCCACCCATGTAGACAAGTCTCAATTAGATGACCTCTTAGCTCCACTAAGCTGTGTGACTTTCACCTGGGGACTGTCAGTAGGCCTTTCTTAAAGATACAGCTCCCCTGGGCCTACCTCCAGAACCACAAGCCCCTAGGGACAGCAGAGGAACTCGGCAGGAAAATATTCTGTGGACAGAGAACACCTGTAAGAGGTAACTGTGGGCAGCCAGAGACAAGGAGGCTGTGATGCTCCCTCGCCAGACGGCAGAGCCCCTCGTTTGTTCTCATCTGCCGCCCTCCGTGAGCCAGCAATCTGTCAGACACCAGCTTTATTTGCAAGGGAGGGTCATTAATTTGAATTAATAGCACTGTGCTGGTCTGGACTTCATTGTGCTGTGTTTCCCTCCTGTGGACACCACAGACTTCTTTGTTGCCTAGTTCTGTGAATGAGAATACACTGTGAACAAGTGCCCAATTAGCCAGAAAAACAAAACCTGCTTGGATTCATACTCCAGACAGAGGCATTTCCCTCAAAAACCCTGAGACCACAAACAATGCACATTGGCCATTCCTATCTAATTTATCTTTATTAGGTACATTCTTGCTTTTCTGTCTTTTTAACTTTACCCTCCTGACTGCTAGTCTCACCTTTAACCCTATCCTGTGGTCTCCTCTCTCCAAGATGGTATGAAAATTATGTTTACCCTAAAGGACATATTAAGTATTGAAAGTTATGCAAAATACTTTGCTTAGTATCCTTTCATGGTAGACACCAGATAACTTCAACAACCATTGAGACAGGTACAACCTGTCTCACTCTTCCTGTCATGTAGAACCATAGACAGGTTGAGGTGTATAAAGGTAGTCAAGAACAACAGCCTTCATGTCAGCTCCAGGAACTTTGCCCAGAGCAATGCTCAAAAGTCCTCTAGTGACAGACAATGCAGTCCTCATAACCAAGGAAGTCTCCAAGATGAGTGATTCATAAGGACACATGGTCAGCATGCCACTCCAACTTCAGGCTGCCTGTAAGACATCTGAAAGACCTGCCCCCACTTTTCCTGCTTACATGTGAACTCAGTAAGGGGAGAGAGGCTTAGAGAGCTGATGTATGCAAGCTGCTCTTGAGCATAACAGCCCTATTAGAGATCCAACCCCTTCCAATACTGAGTGTGTCTATATTCAAACATTGGGCTGCTCTTAGGAAATAATGGACATTCAGACAGCAGCAGTACTTGCAAAAGGTATGTTGTCAGCTACCGAAACTCACAAAGATAGTTTTTAGAAGTCCATTTCTTGAGGAAGCTCTTCCCCAGAGAAAGATTGCTGGCTCTCGTTGAACTTCATGAAGACCAGAGAGTGCTGCTGGCTGATTTCTGGCATGAATCAATGGAGGCGGAGCTGTTCACAGGTAAGTTAAGCCACAGGAAGGCAAGTCTGTCAGAGGACTCCCTACCAGGACTCTTGGCACCAAGAAACTTCACCTTTCTAAAAGAGACAAATAATTTTTTGTCCCCTTGATGAAGTAAAGAAAGGTCTCAGACATCTGCAGTAGAAAAAGGCCACCACAGGAATCCTGAGACATCAATAATTCAAACATGTCCTTACAGCCATCTCTCAATGCCAGTGCATCTGCTGCAATAATAAGGATTGCCATTCTATGAGAGCCCAGCAGAATACATCTCCAGACCTCCTCCCTCATCCACCACCCTTCCTCTCCTCCCCTACCCCAATCCCACAAAGCTGCAAAAATTACCAAGAATGGCAGCTTCAGAGCCAACTGGAAAGGAATCACTTGTGGCAGGTGGCACCACCTGTCCTCATTTAGTTCCAGCCAAAACAATGCACTCTCCATCATTCTAAACTGTAGAAATGTAACCAGTTCTTCCTGGACTCACTCTCTTTCAGTGAAGAGAGCACAGAAAGCGCTTTGGTTCCTGTCACAAACCAAGTGACAAGAACAGTAGACCCAATAATGGTCTCTGACATCTGGTGGCAAGTGACTATTTTGGAAACCTACTTTCCCACAAGTGCTATACAAATGCCTGCATGACTAAGCTGCTGAATACAGGAGTGTCAAGCTTCAGGATCTCCAAGGGCCTAGCTGCTTCTCATAGGAGGAAGGCTGCAGAAAAGGCACCCTGAAAGGCTACTGAACTGTGTGCTTTTTTTTTCCCCTAGCAATCAGTACTTTTCTGTCTCTGCTGCAATGTCTCTAAACTTCTAACACTGCTAAAAATTTCCAAGCCAAGATCTTCTGCCTCTCCTACTCCCAAATTAATTTCCTTCTCTAAATCATTTGTCCCACACCTCGCTGAATCGCCACACTCTCCATGTAATGAGTCTCTAATATTTCAGACTTTCCAGGACACCAATTGGACCACTTATCAGCTCTAATTTGCCTCCCGCTTCAAATTTCATTTTTCAATAGTCCCCGTGGATCTCTCATCTCTTCAACTGAGGAAGTTAAATGCGTTCTTTCTGTGGAAGAAGAGAACTTGAAGTGGTCATGTAGTTGAATAACGAGAGTCATTGAAACTCTATTACAATGACCTGAAAGTGTTGAAGCTCCAAATGGTTAGCAGGATTGTCTCTATTATTATTAAAAATGTTTAAGTCTAAATACCACACTTCTTTTCTCCCAAATTCTAAGTGTATATTAGATGTGTCAGCTCTGTGCATGAGACACAGTAGGCTGCATCCTCTAAAAATTCTAAGTTCATCACTTCATTCTCCAGAGATCATCAATAACAGCACTAAGTTACTCCCATAGGTTATGCTCATCACATCCTTGAAGTTTGGTCTTGGGGTCTGCAGTGTAGGGGACCCCATGTGCCTTTTAAACTGCTATGCCTCTGAGAAGTTTTAGCAGTGCTGTCTGTCACTCAGTGACAGGAAAGAGTGTCATGAGCTATATTTGGTTTTGACATGGCCCTTATTAGGGTGTTATGTTCAGTTTGGGGATTCTAATTTTCCAAAAGGCACAGAGAAATTGGAGAAGGTCCAAGACAGAGCATTTGAGCAGTGAAAATGATTAAAGAGGTGGAGAGTGAAAACCCAGAAAAAGGTTAAATGGATGTGGGTGATTTATCAAAGGGAGAGAAAAATGAGGAGCGACCAACTACCTTAAAATAAGGAAGTCATGATTTTAAGGAAATCAGGGGCCAATGCTCCATGATACAAAGATATATCAAAGATAGAGTCTTAGCAAATTTAGTATTAAGTGTAGTCTACCTATGTGTTCATTAAATTTCGAAATAAGTCAATGATCAGAATCATTTTTTTGTTGTGTTCAAAAAGGAAATAATTCCCATCTATATAAAGTTATTTAATCTTCTTAATAATTTTAAAATAAATAACTTGAATTCCAAGAAGCCAGTAAGTCAAGGTCACCTGGCTACTCTATTGCATCCAGAACTGAAGACAGAATACCCCTGGATCTTTGGTTTACACGATGAAAACTATAACCAAACCCCAGAACCAGAGTTGGTTCCATGTGGAAGAAGACGGCCATAGTGTGGCTGTGTTGAGGTGACCATCACTTTTCTTTTTCTTTTCTTTTCTTTTTTTATTTTTATAGAATAAAATCTCACTTTTTTTAATCTATGTATCCCCTTGTTCTAACTCCCTTCTCCCTCCAACCCCTTTGGGTTATTCTTCAACCTCCCTCCTCCCATGCCCCAATACCCCACCCATAAAGGGCAAGAGGTTCCAAGGTAGATTAGCTCAGCATCCACTCCAGACAAGTCCGAATTCCTTATCCTAATAACAAGACTGGGCTTCATGTTTCTCTGGAGGAAATGAGCTCCAAGGTGCCAGTCCATGCACAGAAATACAGTCTGAACCTGCCCTTTGAGGCTTCACATATTGCCCATGACAGTGAACAGTTGCCTATCATTGGAGGGCTTAGTTCCTTTTCCAGATGGTTCCTAGGTGGCTGTTCTTGATTCACTGAGCTCCCCAGAGTTTCGGCCAGCCATCACTGTGAGTATTTTTCTTATAGTCCTTATCCTCTTGCTCATATAGAGTGTCCTCCTCCACTATCAGCTGGATCAGGGACTCAGCCCAGTGCTCAGTCATGTATCCCTGCCTCTACCTCTATTCATTGTTGGATGTAAGTTCTGTGATGGCACTTAGGGTGGTTATTCATTTGATTATGGGGGAAGTCTTGTTTGGGCAACATCTTTGCTATTGGTTGGAGACCTAGGTAGGGACATCCTGTGAGTTCTTGGAGGTTTCCTTAGCACCCGGTCTTTCTCCAACCCCATATTTGCTTCTTCTATTAAGATCTCACCTCTTTTTTTTCTTTCCCTCCTTGTTTCTCTCAATCCTTTCCTTCTCTCATGATTTGTTCCCACCCCTTCTTGGTTGCAACCTCTTATGCTCCCAATTAGCTAAAGAAATCTCTATTTTCTCTTCCTAGGAGAATCCTTGGATCTCTCTCTTAAGTTCCTTCAGATCCCAAGCTGCTCAGTGGTTGTGGTTTGCAGCTTGGAAATGGCTTTGCCTGTTGTTTAAAGTCTGCTAATGAGTGATTACATCCCCTGCTTATCTTTCTGGCTTTGTGACACCTCACTCAGGAGGATATTTTTCAAATCCATCCATTTGCCTGTGAATTTTAGGATTTTTTTTTCTTACTGCTGAGTAGTACTCCATTGTGTAGATGTACCACAGTTTGTTAATCCATTCTTCAGTTGAGGGGCATCTAGGTTGCTTCCAGGTTCTTGCTATTATGAACAATGCTGCTATGAAATAAATCTTTTAAATACTAGGACTATGTTAAAATTTATTTAATTTTGTGATCTCTGTGAAATAGTTTATTCTTTCACAGAGGGCTTCTCAGAATCACCTCACAAACACAAATGTTTATATCCTTTACAGGGTAAATTTCTATAAGGTGGCTTATGACAGTGAAACTGCTTGTTTGTGGAGCTGTTACCTCTAAAAGTTTATATTGCCAGTCTAATTGCCCTCTAAAAGGATAACACCAATTAATGATCTTTTAATTTCTACTGTATGGAACAGTTTGAGGAGTATTGGTATTAGTTCTTCTTTGAATGTCTGTTGGAATTCTGCACTGAAACCATCTGGACCTGGGCCTCATTTTTACTTGGAAGGTTTTTAATGACAGCTTCAATTTCCTTTGGGGTTATAGGTCTGTTTAGGTCTTTAATCTGATCTTGATTTAATTTTGGTAAATGGTGCCTGTCCAGAAAGCTGTTCATTTCTTCTAGGCTCTCCATTTTTGTGGAGTATAGATTTTCAAAGTATGATCTGATTATTTTCTGGATTTCCTAGGGGTCTGTTGTTATGTCCTCCTTTTCATTTCTGATTTTGTTGATTTGCATACTCTCTCTATGCTTTTTGGTTAGTTTGGATAAGATTTATCTATCTTGTTGACTTTCTCAAAGAACCAACTCTTTGATTCATTGATTCTTTGTATTGTTCTTTTTGTTCCAATTGTATTGATTTCAGCTCTAAGTTTGATTATTTTCTGCTATCTACTCCTCCTAGGTGAGTTTGCTTCTAATTGTTCTAGGGCTTTTAGCTGTGCTGATAGTTCTCTTGTGTGGGATCTCTCTAGTCTTTTCATATAGGCATCTAGTGCTATGAAAGACTGTTTTCATTGTGTCCCATAAGTTTAGACATGTTGTGAATTCATTTCCATTCAATCTAGGAAGTCTTTGATTTCTTTCTTAATTTCTTCCTTGACCTAGAGGTGGTTTAGCTGAGTAATGTTTAGTTTCCATGAGTTGGCAGGCTTTCTGTGATTTTTGATGTTGTTGAACTCTAACTTTAGACCATAGTGGTCTGATATGATACTACAGATTATTTCCATTTTTTGAATTTATTGATATTTGCTTTATGTCCAATTATGTGGTCAATTTTAGAGAAAGTTCCATCTGGTACTGAGATATATGTATATCCTTTTTGTTTGGGTGAAAGCTTCTGTAAATATCTATTAAGTCAATTTGCATCATAACCTCTGTTAGACCCCTTATTTCTCTGTTGAGTCTCTGTCTGGTTGACCTATCCAAGGGTGAAAGTGGGACACTGAAGTCTCCTACTATTAGAGTGTGACAATTGATGTGGGGCTTCAGATTTAGTAGTGTTTCTTTTTACATACATAGATGTCCTTATA
This sequence comes from Sigmodon hispidus, assembly GCA_004025045.1. Classification (NCBI taxonomy): domain Eukaryota; kingdom Metazoa; phylum Chordata; class Mammalia; order Rodentia; family Cricetidae; genus Sigmodon; species Sigmodon hispidus. The sequence continues at coordinate 78,790 of PVIH01004447.1, forward strand.
TTAGGAGTATAAATATTCAGGATTGAGATCTCATCTTGATCAATTTTTCCTGAGATGAAGAAGTAATGTCCATCCTGGTCTCATTTAATTCATTTTAGTTTGAAGTCTACTTTGTTAGATATTAGGATGGCAACACCAGCTTGTTTCTTGGGGCCATTTGATTAGAAAATCTTTTCCCAACTCTTTACTCTGGGCCTGTGTCTGTCTTTTAAGTTGAGGTGTGTTTCTTGTATGCAGCAGAAGGATGGCTTCTGTTTTTGTATCCATCATGTTGAGGTGTGTCTTTTTATAGTTTCATTGAGTCCATTGATATTAAGGGATATTAATGACCACTGATTGTAATTTCCTTTTATTTTTGGTGGTAGCTTGTGTGTATTTCCTTTCTTTGGGCTTTTCTTCTGTGGGATTATTGTTCGTGGATTCATAGGTGTATTTGGGATCCTTTGGTTGAAGTTTTCCCTCTACTGCTTTCTGAAGGGCTGGATATGTGGATAGGTATTGTTTGAATCTGATTTTGTAGTAAAATATCTTGTTTACTTCATCTATGGTGATTGGTAGCTGGCTATAGTAGTCTGGGTTGGCAGCCATGCTCTGTTAGTGTCTGTGTAACTTCTGACACTTCTTGCTTTCTTTGTTTCTATTGAATAGTCTGGTGTAATTCTGCTGGGTCTGCCTTTATAGGTAAGTTGGCCCTTTTCTTTTGCAGCTCTTAAATTTTTTTTCTCTGTTCTGTATGTTTTGTGGCTTGATTATTATGTGGTGAGCAGACTTTTCTGGGGGATTTAATCTATTTGGTGTTCTGTAAGCTTCTTGTATCATTATAGGCATTTCCTTCTTTAGGTTGGAAAAGTTTTCTTCTATGATTTTTTTGAATACATTACCTGTGCCTTTGAGCTGGTATTCCCCTTCTTCTATTCCCATTTTCCTCAGGTTTGGTCTTTTCATGGTGTTCCAAATTTCCTGAGCATTTTGTGTTACGGCTTTTTTTTGGTTTCAGTGTCTTCTTTGACTGATGTAGCTATTCCCACTAATGAGTCTCCACTCCAGAGATTCTCTCTTCCATCTCTTGGATTCTGTTGGTTATGCTTGTATCTATAGTTCCAGATCTTTTCTTCAGATTTTCTATTTCTACTTTTGCCTCATTTTCTGCCTTCTTTATTGCTTCTATTTCAATATTTAGTTCCTGTAATGTTTGTTTCATTTGTTGGTTTTCCTCTCCTTTGTTTTCTTTCAAGGATTTGTTCATCTCCAATTTTTTGTTTGTATTTTTTTCTATTTCTTTAAGGGGATTTTTTAATATCATCTTTTAAGGCTTCTATAATCTTCATAAAGATGTTTTTAATGTTGTTTCCTTCTATTTCCTCTTCATTGCTCTGTTCAAGTCTTGGTGTTGTAGAACCACCATTTTCTTCTGATGTTGCCTTGTTGATCTTTATATTGTTATATGTATCCTTGCAGTGGTGTCTGCCCATTGCTTTCTTGGTTCTCTCTTAGTCAGCTCTTAGTCAAACCTTAGTCTGTTGTGGCTACAAGGGTTGTGTGTCTCCTGTTTGCTCTGGAAATGGTATCTGCACCATCTCTTTCTATGCTCTGAACACAAAGTCTCCATGATTTCTTACTCTGGTCTGGACACAGGTCTGTGTGGTCCAAATATGTTCCTCTGTAATGACACATCTTGCCCTGGAGGTGGGGCCTAGCCATGGGCTATTCCTCCTGGTATGTGTCTCTGGTGATCGCTGGGAAAGGTCTCTCCTAGCTTTGGTCCAGGGCATGACTGAGAGTGAGGTAAGAGCTAGGGCTGTGTCTCCAGCCTCAAAGAGGAAGTCTGTGGGCAGCCTTGGAACTGGGACCTGCTCACCTCTCACTCTGCTCTTGACCATCTCTTTTTATTCACATTATAATAAAGCAAATTTGTCTCCAAAATATGAAACATAATTGCCCTTATATTAGTCTTTTTCTACCTTCTTTAAACAATGGTTGTATTTTTGCTAACTGTGAAGACTTTGATTTTTATTATTTTATTGAGTGGCTGGTAGATAGCAAGGCATGAAATGTCCAAGATAATGCATACAGTGAGGGTGATTATGAATGAAGGGAATGGTGACAGGAATACTGAGTTCACAGGCCTTGTGAGTTATCCAGGTAGAGCAATCCAGAAAATTGACTAAGGTAGCTAGAAACTTGCATAAGTTTCTAAACCCAAAGTTTAAAATTTGAGTATTATTGAAAGCATTTATATGCAGCATTTGCCACCACAGGGCAGAGATACCTCAGAGACTGCAGGTGGCTGACTGATGGGGGCTGGCACAGAGCAGAACAACAGGAAGCAGCTCTTGATGGAGACAGAAGAAGAAATACTTAAGGGGAGAAAGACAATTTATAACAGGAATAGTTTGTACAAATAGAAGGGTTCACTGTTCCAAGAATTAGTAACTGTAATGAACATTTATGTGTTGACTAACAGCAGTAAAAAGTATATAGGAAGAAAATGTGTAAATGTATAATAAAATATATAAATGCAAAACTTGGAGATAATCACTAGTAATGGCAGAAAATATTTGAAAAAATATTGGTTATAATATATTAAGTGCTTAAATAATACTGACAAGCCTGATTTTATGCATGTTTTATATATCTTTATGCATGTATGTATATATGCACAATGAAGAAAATGTCATCCTCCCATGCAGTGTCAGACAGCAGACAGTAGTAACAATAGAGGCTAGATCAGGAGTTCAAGGTCATCCTTGGTTACATAAGACCATGTATCTAAAACCTTAAGAAGTAGAATGAGAGAACATACACTTTTTTTCAAATACTCATAAAACATTGATAAAACATATTGTTTTAATAAAAATAAAATCAGTATTTTTTCCAAATTTGTAGGTTATCTTCTGATCCCAAGATAATAAAACTAGTTATCTACAACAGAAAGAGAACAACAGCAACAAAACAGGTAAAGAAATGCACTCGGGTCTGGAGAGGTGGCTCAGAAGTTAAGAGCACTATTCTTCTAGAGGTTCTGTGTTTGATTCCCAGCAACCATATTGTGGCTCATACCCATCTGTGATAAGGTTTGGTGCCCTCTTCTGGTGTGTAGGGATATGGGGGCAGAATGTTGTATGCATAATGAACAAATAAATCTTTAAAAAAAGAGGCAGAAATACATTCATGAAATTTAAAAATATTCTTCTAAAAAAGTCATAGCTATAAAAAATTATTTAAAGTATTAGAGACTTGAAGGCACTATTCTAAACCCATGGAACTTGGTGCAGTCTCTCCAGCTGCAGAAGGAGCTGGCATTGTGGAAGTCAGAAGAGGAGGGTACTCAAGGAAGGAACAGTGGACTCCAGCTACAGCTACCAAAGCAAACTTGTTAGAATTTCAACTAAAAAAAAAAAAAACAAGTTGTTGATCAGCTTGCTAATATTGTTCCAGCGGACCAGGCTATTTTAATATTTCATACAAGAATTAAGACGCTGCTGATGGGAGATACTTCTAGAAAGTGAAGAAGTAAAAACTGGAAGTTGAGAACCCTTGTCTCAAATGCTTAAATAAATATGAGAGGAAAAGTTCAAGAGTAGCCAGATTAGGATGCAGGAGCAACAGAGGCCTATCTCATTTGCATATTGTTTTTAAATGGAGAGACTTAGATGTGTAAATAGAGTAAGTGTATGGGGTCATAATAAGGACAAGAAAGACACTATTGAGTTCAAAAGCTTAAGGAGAAGGAACAGTGGGATGGGAACAGGTGATGTAGAACTAAGGCAGAGACACAGAACAGGGTGGAGTAAGGGCCTTGATAGAGGGCTAGCCTGTGGTAGAAGATAGGCTTCATCATCTCAGCCAAAAGAAGAAAGTGATACCAGATGTAGATTTGTGTAGTTTAGAGACATACAGGATAGTGTCTTGTCTGTTAAGGAAGAGACCAGTGAGTCTTCTGAAACAAAATGGAGTTACAATTGACTAGACCATAGAATTAAGCATGTAAGTCATTAAATATTAACTAGTTTAATCCTGTGATGAACTGCTAATCTTATAGGACATAAGTGCCATTGTTTTCTGTTATGGCCATTTTTAAGAATGTATCCAAGGTACGAAGAGGCTATTTAAGGGAATTGTATAAGTCATGTGAACAGTGGTGACTTAAGTCCAGGAATCCCAGCTCTAAACACTGCTGCATATACACATTCAGATGAAATTAAGTCTAGATCGTCTGTTGTTGCTTTGGGTTTTCCTTTTGGGTTCAGGGACTAAACACACAGACTTTAAAGGGCAAGTGCAGTTGACGAAATCAAGCTGGAACACATCCCAGCCATCTAACTAGAGTTGTGCAGTTTCTATTCCTCACAGCCTATTGATCTCTGCTGGAGAAGTCACCACGACCTGGCCCAACATGCCCCCCCTGCATCAGGGGTAATTTATAAGACTGTTGAAAGGGGCTGTGAAACTGATGAACCCGGTGGGCAGGTGGAGTAGGCCCTATGATTGATTCACTCCCCACTCAGCCAGTCCACCCTGCTCAGTCCACGCCACCTCCTGCACCATATTCATCCATCACCAGTAAATATCATCAACATCAGAGACCACAGGGCTCATCTTGTGCTGTGTTTTATTTTTATGTGGGATTTTTAAAATGCATTGTGGCTCATTTCTGCACTTCCCTCCCATGGCAACAGGTAGAACCAGGTGTCTCATGTGCATTGGGAGCGGGGGATGGCAACAGACATTCAGAGTCAAACGGTGCTTGCACAGGAGAACCTGTCTCTTCAGGACATGGATGACTAATAAGTCATGCATCTGTGAATATCTGCATCATGGGCAAGGAAGCATTTCTAAGCTATTTGCCCTAGTGTAGCCTTTGGGAAAATGCTCAATAGATCCCGAAAATACAATGGCAAATCTTTCTGTTTTCCCTAGGACAGAATCTATATATCACTTAGAAACAGCTACAAAATACGCTGTCAGGAAGCCAGCAGGGATTTTGTGGGAGAAAAGTGAGCATATTTTCACACGATTGTACAGAAAGTGTATGAGAAGAGTGAAGACTACAGAAAAAAGAAAGAAGGAAAGAAAGCAAGCATGTTTCATTCATAACTAAGGGGCAGATTGGTGTTTTACTAACCTCACTCACTCTCAATGGGAGGGTTTAATCTCTGCTGACCAGAGGGGAACTGCCAGGAACTCTTTCATAAACTTACCAGTATACAGACCAGATCCTCTTGCCTTCATTCGATGCAGACACAGGTACCCAAACCTTAACTTGTTAACTCATAGCTAATTCCTTCCCCAAGAATGTCCCTCAGCCAAAGGGAACAAACAGCCTTGCTAATGGATCAATATGGTAGTACATAATGTCTTTGATTTATTACGGGGTTACATCTTTTTTAGGTCCTTTAGAAGCTGTGTATATCACAGGTCAAAAGTGTTTCAAATACATCTAGCCTACTGAACATCACAGCTTAGCAACACAATGAACCATTGATGGCTGAAAAATCTGAATTTGAATGTTACTACCCAGTATGGCACTCTCAAGGGAGCATCAAGACCATATTGGCTAGCTTGGAGAAAAAGAAAAATCCAAAATTAAAACTAGGAATATTCTTTGTACAGAATATGTTTGTTTTTCAAACTACATAAAGTACAGAGAGAAAAAAATCGCCAGCTGAAGATGACTATACAAAGGCCTAGATCCTTTTCCTCAGCTATGTGCAGAAATAAGGGTTCCAAACAAGATGTCGGGAGAGAGGACTGGGCATAAGAAATACAGAAAACAAAAGCTATAGCTAGGATCAGTGGTCTTGCATAAGCTGAGGACTTACGCCAAGTACATTCATTAACAAATATAGCATTATATATACTATTTGCAGTGTATATGTATGTGGGTGTGGGGGGCAGCCAAGGTCAGCAGAGAGCTAAATCAGACAATATCTGCAAAGAGAACATGGGATACTTCAGATGAAGTTGCATAAGAACTGATAAGTGTATCCCAGGGGGGAAGAGTTGGGTCCCCAGATGATCAAACCTTGAGGAGACTGGCTCTGATCAGCCCTAGATCAGCCTTGCCAAGCCCACTCCTGGTCAATGACACAGAACAACAGGTGTCTCTGTCCTTTCATCAGGGCCTCAAACAATCTTGGGTTGGTTTGCCTCCCTCAAGGGGCCACTCTGAAGGAGCCATCTCATTTTCCAGAGCTCTCTGCAAGAACAACTTAGCCCTTTGTTGTGACTACAGGGTCATCAGCTTTTCCCACTACATTGCCCTACTTCTTCAACTCCATAATCACGGGGTTGAACCCCAGAGGACTTTGAATAAGCCTCTGCTTCTATATCTAGAAGTCTCCAACTTCTTCCCAGGCAACTCGTTTGTGGCCTAGGAAATAGAGTCTCCAGGGAAAGTTAACAGATATTCAATGTATCTGGACTAATCACAGCAATAGTAATTACAGTGGAATGTTTGCTATGTCCAAATAAGAAGGAACTATTTAAAGTGAAATAAAAATGAGCTGGACAAGGCACTAGTCACTTTGCAAATGCAATGCATTAATGTTGCAGATGTTAAAAGAGGTTGTGTAAGCACTTCTTCTCTCTGTACAGGTCACATCTGTCCACCTGAGAGCATCTCAAGTGGAGCTCCCTGGGTTCCTTTATTTATGTTTTTAAGCATTATTAATGATTCTGATGTGTCTTCCATGCCTTTAGAAATATAAATAGAAGAAAAACAGAGAGGCAAAGAATGACATGTTAGAGAGAATAGTAACAAAAGAAGGAATAAAAAGTCGGTAACAGATAAAGCTGATTGAGGCAAGATAATAAATGATATACATCAGATTTGAGCATTGGATCAAATCACCATCATTGTGGCAAATGCCTAAGAAAAGTCCGATTAGATGTACATGGAATTTACTATGATTCAAATTATCTGAAGCTCTACTCATGGCCCTGTTGCCTCTGGATCTGTAGCAAGGTAGAGTATCATGGCAGGGACATGTAATGGAAAGCTGTTTACCTCATGGTGGCTGCAAAGTAAAGAGAAAGTGACAGAAACAGGTCAAGGTGTCACTATCCCTTCAAGACCACTCTCTTAATAATCTAACTTTCTTCTACTGTGCCCCATCTTATAAGGGTTCCACTATCCCCCTATAGTGCCATTGGCTGAGCACCAGGCTTTGGGGCCTTTCAATGTGCAAGTTATAACACAATTTTCCAGAGAAATATACCATCCCCTTGTTTCCTTTGCTCATAAAGTCAAATTACTTTTGAAATTTGGTTGTGAACTTTTTCACCAGCTCGTGGCTATAAGTATCGTTAACTAAATGCCCTTAGACCATGTTTCCACCATCTGATGAAACCATTTGATTTTGTTTCTAAGTGCACTGTAAAAGTAATTAAAACTGGATAGTATTAGAATTGGTCCAAGTATGAGCCACTTAGCATTACCAGATGCATCATCTCACTGACTTACATGAAACGCCTGTCCCCTGGGCTTGTGAGTGTGACACCCCTTTTGACTAACTTATGACAGTCCTTTCTAAATGTTGGTTTCTATATCCTTTCAAGCAGATGCCATATTGATTTAGTTCCTCTGATTAGCTCAATGAGACAAGAAATGAAAGCAGATGCTATGAAGCACATTAAACAAACCACCCTCCCCCAGAGAGGGCAGTACCTTTGACAATAGGCAGACAGTCAAGAACAGAGGTGTGCATCTTAAGATACATGGGAGACAGACTAGGCAGGATAGTTATTTTTGTCTTAACCCATCATGACACCCTTTTTTATGACCCAAATTATTTATCTTGCAGCCCTGAGAACCATGCCTCTAGTAAATTCCCAATAAATTACTCTCTGTGTCATTCTATGTCAACCTGTCTTTTTCTCTTGTCTCATGACACCAGGGGCCAGGGGGCCTCATACACTAGTATGGAGCTATTCTGTACTAAGCAGGGGACAATAAATCAGCCCATGCTCTAGAAAGAACACAAGGAAGAAGCCAACAACTAGAGCTGAAATTCTGGTTGGCATATGTGAATCTCAGGGTGAAGAGACTGTTTTTACATATCCTTAGAAAGCATCAATGTCTAAGAATTTCCTATTTTCAAGTAGATATTGGGAAATATAATTTACATAGTGTTATGAAATTATCTCTCCTTTTTCTTCCTACTTCATATCGGTTCTCAAGAGCCAATGCTATTCTTGCAAAGTGAAAACCAGCCTTCCCTATTCAATATTCTTGAGATAGCATGTGTAAAGGGTAGAGGAGGATGCATCTCAGCCTTGTTTTTCATACTTGAACCAGAGTGAATTCTGTAGCTGGGACTTGAGAGAAGAAATCATTTCCCCTAATTTAATGTAGAACTGGAAGGTCTATGCTATGGTGTCTGCTGGTTGATTCCTATCTTCTGTGTTCTCAGTTTTTATAGATGTTGCATGCACAACATTCCCCACTGTTAAAAACTATGCTAATGAATTAACTGAGAAATCTATTTCCTGGGTGCACTCTGCTCAGTTTGACTCCAAAAATATACTTTACAGATGATTGGCAGTTTGGGGATGTTGCAGAGAGTTGGGTCTAGGATAATTGTGCTGATAACTACATAGTCTGCCTATCATCACCCTTCCTAACCTCTCAGCTTCAGGCTTCTCCTCTTCTTGGTCATGAAACACCTAGAGGTACTTAATAATCATTCTTTCCAAACTGAAGTTAGCAATGCAGATGTCACCGAGGCAGAAGACTTCACAAATGGGTGAGTTTCTACTTGAAATCTCACATTTTAGGAAATGTCCTTACATTTATGCGGACATAAATGGATTTGCACATACTACAGCCCACAAGAGGAAGTCAGAGGATAACTTACAGAAGCTCTAACATGCAAATTCTGGAGAGCAAACTCGGGTTATCAGGTAGGGTGGCAAGTGCCTTTTTCTACGGCACCATCTCACCACACCAATTCTTACAATTTTCCTTTTATTGTACCACTGACATCTGATTCAGCCTTGTACCTACTTGATGCTTCTAAATGTCAAATGCAGATAACATGAAGAACAAGAAAATTATATGATATGGCAATAATCCACAAACCTTAAAAGAAAATGCAAACTACTTGTATCAATTTAGTACCACTTTTGAGGTCAATATGTCACTCATACATTGTTACAAAATTAATAATCTAACTTTCTTGGTGTTAACTTTAGTTTGCATATAAATAACAATAATATCTAGGGATAGGAGGCTGGCTCCTCTGTAAAGGGCTTTCCTTACTATCATAAAAATCTGAGTTTGAAACTCTCCCCACAAAAATACAAACACAATTTTAAAAAAAGGAAAAAAAAACAGGCATGATAGAACTTAAACACAGGAAGACAGAGACAGTGAGGTCCCTGAACCTAACTTGCCAAGCCTATCCTAACCAGCTAGTGTCAAGCCAAGTTAGAGACCCTGTCTCAAAAATCTATGTGGGCAACTTCTAAGAAACAGCACCTAAGATTGGTCTCTGACCTACACACACACACACACACATACACACACATACACACACACACACCTGCATGTACATATACCCGCACATATGTGAAAACACATATATGTACACATGTATACATACAGAAAAAATGTACTGCAGCTGTTTTCAATAGGAGAGAAATGAATATATACCAGTATATGGAGACAACTTTAACAATGGAATTGAAGCAGAGTTAAGAAGATGCATCAAGGGAAGAAAAGAGATACAGCAGGACAGACAGACAGGTGCATGGTGACATCATAGACCAGGAGCTGAATTAAAGCAGCACAGCATCTGTATTTTCCTGATAGCGGAGAGTGGGGATAGGGTGTAAATATGTACTAATAACATACTTCAAAAGGGTGCAGCCACTTACTTCTACATTTTGGGCCTCTCAGCTGGCCTTTGGGTTTCTCCTCTTGGCCTAAAAGTCTGCCTCAGTTCTCCTTTTCTCCAAGACTTCAGACCTAGGAGGACTGAGTCACTTTGGGAGCAGGATAACCATCCCATATGGAAGACTCTGCAGGTGAGGGACAAGAAGTAATACGACTTATTGCTAAAATGAAGTTGCCCAGGTTATATATGGAAGACATCTGAAAATCTCCTCTCTGGTGTGAGGGTTCTTTTAGCTGAGAGGCAGCATGGAACAGAGATGGCAGCTAAATCGATTCTGTGTCTCCCGATCTCCATGTCCAGTTCAGCTCTATCACCAGACACACTCCTGATTATGTTCTTCCACGCCTTGGTTCTGCCGATATGTCTGCTAAATGGAACAGTTAATTCAATAAACTCCACTTCATTATCAAGTATTTTTTGCCTCACATCATTCTGTTGCCTGGGATTTTTATCTCTGAGGCAGCTGCGTTCCTTTTGTTAGGAGAATCACCACCACCCACATTACTCTTACTTCTAACCATGTGCTGTCTCACTGCAGAAACACTATGGTTATCAACTCCTGACAGTCATCTTATCACTGTGTTCCTGGTCTCCAGCATCAAATCCCGACAGGAAACCATTAAACTAACAGAGAAAGGTCACCGTGTTGCATGTCACCCTTTGGACTTCATTTGTCAGAAAATGGCATTTACCAAAAGTCCCCAGGAGTACAGAAGAATGTAATAAGCATGGCGATGATGATGTGGGCTTTCCTCAGGAGACCCCGTTCTGCTACAAATGGGCAGACAGACAGCTAGGCTACAGAGGAAATGGTGAGATCTAACCATCAATGTTATTTCTCCACCAAGAATTAGATAGATAGATAGATAGATAGATAGATAGATAGATAGATAGATAATCCAAGATGCATAAGATATGGCTCTGTTTCTAGAGCTCGGACAGGTAATATGCCTCAAGGCATATTACTTTGGAGGTAATATGCCTAGAGGAAGTTTGTGAAGTTGGTACTCCATTCAGAGAATCCGAGCCACACAGGATCCTTCAGAAAGTTCAGATGTGAACCTGTGTTCCTATCCAATGGAGGTGCTACTGGAGCAAGGACAGAAGATACCGCAGGGCTAGGAAACAAGATACTAGACACTTTTTGCCTGGGAAAATAAATACATGTTGGACAGTTCTATTGGGTTGAGTCCAGTGGTGGGGAGGGACTCAGTTCAGTAACCATAATTGCCACTTGAATGGCATACCTATGTCACCCTGTCTGTCTTTATTCTGTGGGAAGTTGTCAGTTCAACTCTTCAATGGGCAAGTTTGTTATCAGCAAGTGGTTTACAGCCCCTGGATTGTGCATTAATTAAAATGGCTTTGTGCGGAGTCGTATTCATTAGCACGCTGCTTCCTTAATCACCACCTCTTCAGCCACCAAGACAATCTATAAATCTCCTCAAATATGAAATAATGAACTGGAATGCTTCAATTTATTACAATGTAATAAGTCAGGATAATGTGGGGGTGGACAGGGCAGTACTAATGCAGGCTGCCTGTCCAGTGCCGCCTTCCTCATTACCTGAGGCACCTGGGACACACAGCAGCTGAGAGAACCAGCTAGGTCATGGCATAACATAAGTTCCACATGCTCTTTGCATTCTTCATCCAGGCAGAAACAGATTTCCAAACAAAAAGAAGGGCTGGAGAGAGAGAGAGAGAGAGAGAGAGAGAGAGAGAGAGAGAGAGAGAGAGAGAGATAGGTTTGGCCTTTAAGTTCTCCACAGGCTTGAGGTTAAGCAGAGCCTGCAATAAGTCTGCACAGGCAGAAGGCGCCTGGCCAGAGACACAGAGTCTGAATTCGCCAGTTTACACAGAGTCTCATGTGAACTGCACACCAGATCTATTTGCAGAGCACAACACACACAATGCAATACAATCCAGATAACTGAGAGCAGGGTCTATAGGCTGGGGCCAAGCACTTACAAAAGCCCATGGTTTAGTTCTAACCTATAGTACCAAGACTATCGTCTCTATCTATAAGAATCTCTAGCACTGGTTAGAAAGACATAATAATCTGAAAGCATGGAACCTAATGACAATTTTTATTGGAATTTTGTTTTGCAGACCAGACTTGCCTCAGTCAGACTTGCCTCTGCCTCCTGAGGCAAGGAATATAGAAATGTACAATTATATCTACTAGAAATTGGTATTCTTAACACTTTTTCCCAAAAGATTCTTAGGATAACGCATATTTCACATCACTAAGCTGTCACTGAAACCTAGTCCTCTCCAGCCAGCCCCCTGCCTTTCTCAAGTCAATGACTGTCAATTAATAACATACCATGGTACATACCATGTGTGAATGACACACTTCCACCCAGGAATCTAGACTTTTGCCCATCAAAATATGATGAAGTAAGGGATTTCATGTCAGTATAGGTTCCTACATGCTAATTATAGACTTTTTCCTTCTCTCATCCACTGACCCTTAATAGCTCCATGTCCCCAGAGCTCTCCCTTAAGTGGAATTAGTAGACAATGAACACAGGGCTCACAGGTCTGCCCAGTTTGTCCTAATGCCCGAGTGTTTGACACTCTATGTCTCAGTTAGGGTTAATATTGCTGTAACAAAATACCATGACCAAAAGCAACTTTGGGAGGGAAGAATTTATTTAGTTTACATATTCTGAATCACAGTCCATTGAGAAAAGCCAAGACAGGAATTTAAATTAGACAGAGAAAAAGAGCTAAGGCAGAGGCCATGGAGTAGTGCTGCTTATTGGCTTGCTGTGGCTATATAGTTAATAAAATAGTCTGGAATATTAAATATATATCTTACTCCTCATGCAAAAGCTGGTTTTTCTTATAAAACCAGAACTACTTTCCCAGGGGTGTGGCCCCATCCACAATGGGCAGGGCCTCCCTCAATGAACACTAATTACGAAAATGTCCGACAGGCTCACCTATAGCCCGGTCTTATGGAGGCATTTCCTCAGTTGAGGCTCTCTCCTCTCAGATGACTCTAGCTTGTGTCAAGTTGACATAAAACTAGCCAGGACAGCCTGCAAGAACCAGAAGGGCAGTCTAACAAGAAGAAAACAGTTAATGCTTCAAAATAGAGTTCTGGTCTGAATCAAGTGAATACTCACAGAGAGCATTTCACCTTCTCTCTATCAGGTTAATTCACGGCTCACAGGAATAAAATCTCTGGTTTTCCATTGTCAGAAAGACCCCACAGGCAGCCACGGAGAAATGGTCAGTCCTGACTAAGGAGGAAATAGCCAAGTGGTCACAGTTTCCCAAATGCAGTCATTTGGGATTCAGGTTTGCTACGCATTTTTACCAACTTCCCTGGATGGTAACTGTTGAACACTGGTATCTGACTTCATTTGACATTCTCTGGCAAAGGATGGGTAGTTCTGTAACTCTACTGCCAAGTATGGTTCTGTTGTTCTCTGTAACCTATGTCTTACCTTTCTTCCTAGAAGGGCAGGGTCTTGGAGCACAGCTTTCTACACCATGAACTACAGATGTGCAACACAAGATAGGGTGGTCTAGAACCAATACATGAGCTCTTTGAAGAATCTCTCTCTCTCTCCCTCCCTCTCCTCCCTCCCCCTCCATTCTTCTCTCCCTCCACCTCTATTCCTTTAAAATGTTAGAATATTGCAAGATGATCATCTACAAACCAGAACACAAGGCACTCAGTGAACAACTAGACACCATATCAACTGGGTGCCTTCCACTTCCTTCTACAACTCTGAGAAGAAACATTTGTTATGTAACAAATTACAAAGCCTGTGGCAACTTGTTAAAGAAAAAGGCCAAACAAAGACATAGCACTTACCACCTACTAATCTACTAGCATACTTACATATTTATTGCATTTATTTTTGGTGATTTATCTCCTCTTGCCAGCAGATATGCCCTACAAAAACAGAAACTGTGGTCTGTTTTGTTTATTAATACATCTCAACTGCTTCTGATAGTGCCTGCCTGCCAGAGCATACTCTTAAGGATTGGTAAATGATAGCAAGTATGGGAAAGTAGACAGTGGATTCAACCCTCCATTGTCTTGCTCCAGCAAAGGGAAGATAGACCATGTCTCTGTCTATCCTGCCTATGAAGGAAGCTGTGGACTGTCTTCACAATCTAAAAACAAACTATGAAAATACAAGTTCATTTTGCCTACTGACCTCCAGGCTGGTTGCACCCTGCTACTGCTCTGCATGAAAGACATTGTTGTTTCCATTCCAAGATGGTTAAGGCTTTGAGAAGTCAGGTCTCTCAATAGAAAGCTGGTTGTTCTTACTTAACCAGGTGACAAATAACATGCTTAATAAATTATAAATGATAAAATATTGCAGAAAACCTGTTATCAATTTTCATACTTTAAAATGATTTATTAATATGCTTTCACACTGTTTGAGGTGTCTGTTATTTCCCACATTGCAACGGCACGCTGTGAATGAGGAAGAAGAACTTGACAAGGTGAGTAAAGGGAGAAATGAGGCTGCCTTGATGGATGGAGTGGGATAAGAAAGGTCCATACAAGCTGGAGAAAAAGATAAAGTACCACTATTTTGCATAATTTCTAGGTATCTGTGGATCTTTATGCTGTCTTATCTTATTAGAAGACAGCAGGAAATCACAGAGCCTTCTCCATAAGCATTTCTAACCCCCTCTCCTTCCAGTAAAGCCTCTCATTCTGTTGATATTCATTGTTTTACATCTATCATGTATTTCAGACATGATACCTCTGACACAGGTATGCAGAAGCCTATGCATTGGATGGATGGGTAGATGGATGGATGGTGGTATCCAGGGCTTCTTCACACAACCACTCTCCAGTTATCTGTGGACTCTGCTCTCTGGCACAAGGATCAGAGTCACCCTCAGAAAGACACAAGGTCTCAAGAAATTCATTCTGGGTAGTAAAAGGACCAACCAGAATAATGACATTACAAAGGCCATCTTATTTATTTTTGGCACAGGAATTTCAGAAGCAATTAAAAAGATATGCTAGAAAAGAAGAATGGACAGCCCATTAAGACTACTGCTTTCTCACCCACCTCCAACACTAGTGTGGCCCTAGAGTTTCTAGTTGTTCTTACGTATGAAAGTGACATAATGGGACTGGCATCATGTAGTGATACCAAACATGTGTGCTGAGT
Organism: Sigmodon hispidus; assembly: GCA_004025045.1. Classification (NCBI taxonomy): domain Eukaryota; kingdom Metazoa; phylum Chordata; class Mammalia; order Rodentia; family Cricetidae; genus Sigmodon; species Sigmodon hispidus. The sequence continues at coordinate 93,851 of PVIH01004447.1, forward strand.
GTATTCAAGAAGCTTTGGAAGCAGAAAGCACAAGACAAAGTCATGGAAGGACACCACTGCTGGCTCAAGTGCCATCCCTTATAACTGGGCCTCATGATATGAGCAAAGTATGCAGTGCCTTATGCCTCAGTGTCTTCAGTTGAAATGTAGAAAGCAGTAAACATATACCTCTTATAGCATTGTTGTGGAAACTAATGAGTCACTTATAGAAAAGGGGCTTGGAAAACTCCAGAGCACTCGGTTAATGCTGTGCCCTTTTTGCTGTCACTAGTCTCATTTGAGCCACGGGGGTTCAGATCCTGTCCAGTTATTTACCAGCTTTGTCTGGAGGTGCAGATTGATGAAGTTTGTTGGGTCCTCGACAATAAAAGGGAGATGATTGCATCCATATTCAAAAGCAGTTGAGAGGAGCAAATGGCAAAAAATGTAAAATTCAGAATCTGTTACACTGCTACAGGCTCAAATAGTACTGGTAGAAAAATAATTAACATTACAGTATTATTTATGGTGCCCATGTTAGTCAGTGCTTCAATTACTGTGGGAAGTACCAGAGAGAAAAAGGTTCATCTGGGCTCACAGTTTGAGTGGGCTAAGTCCAGGTTTTTCTTAGAGTTTTGTTCTTGTGAGCATGACCACAGCAACTTTTAGGAAAGAAAGCATTTAATTAGTGCTTGCTTACAGTTTCAGAAGATTAGTCCATTATCATAACGGCAGGGAGCATGGTGACATGCAGGTCGACATGGTGCTGGAGAAGGAGCTGATAGTTCTAAACCCAGATCCTCCTCAGGCAGCAGGAAGAGAGACATGGAAAACTCAAAGCCCATCCCTAGTAATACGCTTCCTCCAGCAAGACCACACCTACTCCAACAAGGCCACACCCACTCCAACAAGGCCACACCCACTCCAACAAGACCACACCTACTCCAACAAGGCCACACCTACACCAACAATGCCACACCTACTCCAAAAGGCCCCACTCCAACAAGGCCACACCTACTCCAAAAAGGCCACACCTACACCAACAAGGCCACACCTACTCCAAAAAGGCCACACCCACTCCAACAAGGCCACACCCACTCCACAAGGCCACACCTACTCCAACGAGGCCACACCCACTCCAACAAGGCCAAACCTACTCCAAAAAGGCCACACCTACTCCAACAAGACCACACCTACTCCAACAAGGCCACACCTACTCCAGCAAAGCCACACCACCTAATCCTCAAGTGTGTCACTGAACTAAGCATTCAAATACATAAACCTGCGGGTCCACTCTCATTCGATCCACCACAAAGTTCAAGTGTACTCAGGGTTTTGAAGTCTCTGTCGAATCAACAAATCATGGTGGAGAATGTGTATGTGGGTCAAGCTACATTCCTTGTGGAATCCAAGAAGAAAAGGGGAAGAAAAAGTTAGGATGGAATCTCAGTATTTCTTTAAGGGTACATTCTCTGTGGTCAGAGTTCTCCCACTAAACTCAATCTTGCAGGGTTCTACCTCCTTCCAAGGGGAGAACCCAAACATTTAACACACAGGCCTTTGAGAGACACTTACCCAAATCATATAAGTAACTTTAACTGTCCTTCATATTTTGGGGACAGAAGACACAGGTTTGGAAAGCAAATTGCTTTTTATTGGACCTAAGCCTCTCTGCTAGCTGCCTCTTCCTCCCAGGCATTGATGTGTGATCTGGATCATCTAATAAATGTACAAAGGAAGACCTGGGCTCCTGGAATTGATCCAAGTGTAGCCTGCCTGGGGCTTACATTTCTCTTAATTAATTATCACAGACAAATTGTTTGGGGTTGGTTCATTTCCTCCATTACCTGGTTTCAAAATACAGACTACAGACAAAATTTGACTCCTTCCTTCACCCCACCAAAAAATTACAAAATGAAAACAGCAGATTAAGATATATGAAAAGAGAGATTGGGACCAAGATGTGAGAGGGAAGCAGGAAGAGACAGAGACAGAGAGGAACTCCAGTGAGGAATAAGCTGGCTCAGCTTCAGCTCTTTTAAAGATCATAAACTCAAGAGGTTAGATGGTGAATACAGGTATAAGTGCCGTCCCCGTAAGCACAGAGCAAGCTGCCGGCTCACAACCTATTAGTTGGTAAATAGCAATGCTCCATAATTCAGCTATTAAAACCAGCTTAAAGAGAAATCAAATCTCATTGAGCAGGGATTGCAGGGGTCTTCTTGGACCATTTTAAACTTTCATACGCATCCGAGAAAAAGGGCTCCAATTGTCAAGTGTTGGCTTTCGTGGCAGCAATGCCATTTCCAAGCTTAATAACATCCATTTGAAGTGATGAGGAGGACCCCTGAATGTCCCCCTAGAGAGGAACATAGTATGAATGATTTTCTAAGTCTTGGAAACTACTGAGACAGGTGGAATATTTTCTGAAATTTGCATATGAAATGAGGTTGTCTCCTTCTGTACCTGGTGAAAGAAAATGTTCTTCAGCAGCTAGCTCAGTTCACTGCCAGGGTACGTGCCAAAGGAGACAGGGGGTTCCAGGTGGCTTTCTGTGCAGGATGAGGCAGTTGTTTAGACATCAGTCCTGATGTCTCACTGAAGGATGTCACAGCCTGGGAACAGGAAAGCTAAGTTCTCTTACAAGCTATTACATATATTTATGTGATATATATATAGATATAGATAGTGTTAACTTTTCAATGTCAGAGTTCAGTACAGTAGCATTTGCTTCTCTGATTCTCAGTTTGTGTCTGTCCAGGGATGAAGAGGTGCTAGCACAGAAGGGTTGCTTTAGAAACCAGTCAGCTGACAGATGAGTCAGATCTCTATGGTTCTGGTGGAGGGTTTCACAGGCACACCAAGCCTCATGCTTTCCTCAGAAGCATGGTTCATGTTGCCTCCTTTCTCTCAGATTTCTCAGACTGACCTTCTGATAGGAGGGCAGCCTTTAGCCCAATTCTCCTCTAGAACCATTAGAAATGTCATATTTTTGCTTTGGATATTTTTCTAAACAGTAACTAGACATACTAGATGCTTTCTAGAATGCTAAGGCCAAATTCTTTCCAAAATCAAGTATAAGCTCCTCTCCCTACACTCTATAAGACAGGCAATGCCCATTAGGAACCCTAAACACCATAGCAGTGGGACATTTTGTAGGTCTAAAAGGGACTCCATATGCCCTTTTTCTAAGACCACTAAGTCTTCTTTAATTACCATGCATTTCCTATATACCTCCTTTTTCATCATTGCTGATTACAGATATATCCATGTCTGAATAATATCTTCCCACTTTATAATCAGACAACTACCACTTACTCTGATAACCTGAGACTCTCTAAGTATGATTTTGCCTCCAGAACACTCAGGCTGTGCTTGGTCTCTTTTCGGGGGGTAGACAAATTTCCATATGCTCTGAAGCACAAAGCTGACTGGCACAACATACTAAGGGGACACTCTGGCAAAAGTGAGACTTGGATTATATAGCCTCAGATATCTTTGAGCTGAAAATTCCCATTTCCAGAGGCTACTATGGAGGAAATAAACTATATCCATTAGTCTTTAATTTCTGGATTCTGTTAGTCAAAAAGTAGCTGACCAACCTACTCACAGGGATGTATTTTTGCAAATAAACAAAATTATTATTTCTTAAGTGGGTCATATTGGTGGACCTCTGATTTAAAAAAAAAAATGTTCCCATGTTTAAAGAATCATCTCATTGGTTTCACACAGAAACTTTGTGACAGGAGAATCATCCGTGCTTCCAGTGACACAGGAGGCAGACGAGCTTAGAAGGCCCACTTCACAGTTACAGAGGAAGCAGGCTGACTTCCTGGGCTCCTCCATGCAGGAAGTGTGATGTCATGACAACACACAAGACAAGTCCTGTGAGTTAGAGACCAGGGTCCCACCAGCTCACAGCCACCCTGGATACAGAATCTAAATGCTCCAGAGTAGCACTTACAATCTGGCTGAAGCTGGAATAGTAGAGGGAGATTGGAAAAAGAAAAATATCCAAAGCTGTTCTCTATAGCCTCGGAATAATGGTCTTGGTAGGAGAATTTCTTAAGACTCTCCCCTGTTCAGATGTAACATCTGTGAACCCCAATAGTGACCATCATGGCAAGATCTTCCTAGCAGTGAATTGGTGACACTAATGTCTTTGGAGTAAGTAACAGCCATCTAACTGTACTTCAGGCTCATTTAATAAAAGGAAATTCATGGCTGCTGTGGTAAGCCTACCACCTGTGGAGCCCAGAGGAGACTCTACTACAACCACCTCCCTAAACTGTGTAATTCTCAGCTTCATTCTAAATACCTAGTCTTATATCCACATACAACAGAGCTCCCACCCCTCATCAAAGAAGCTTCTCTCCACAACATCAGGAGACCATCACAGAATTTCACAACTGGTCAAAACGCAGGGTGCCCAAGCCTAATTGATACATAGAAAACACAATACTACACCTAAAGGCTTGAAGAGCATCATGGAGGAGTGGGCAGGAATACTGGGGAAGCTGGAAGAGCAGGGTGTCTGCTTTAAGACAGTGTCTTCTGAGAAACTGATGCAGAGCCCTACACCCAAACAATAGGCAAACTTTTAAGATTCTGTGGGAAGTGGGACAAAGGATTGTGGGAGCCAGAGAGTCCAAGGACACCAGGAAAACCCACAGAATCAACTCACCTGGGCTCACAGAGACTGAACTGCCAACCAGAGAGCCTGCATGGGACTGACCTAGGCCCTCTGTACACACGTTACAGTTGTGTAGTTGATCTTCTTGTAGGACTCCTAACAGTGGAAGCAGGACTGTCTGTGACTCTGTTACTTGCTTTTGGGACCCTTCCCTCCTACTGGGTTGCTTTGTCCTGCATTAATATGAGAGGAGGTACCTAGTCTTACTGTAACTTAATATATCATGGCTGTGTGATATCCATGGGAGGCCTGCCCTTTTCTGAAGAGAAAGGAGGAGGAGTGGATGGGGGTGGGGGAGGTTACAGAGAGGAGCTGTGAGGAGTGGGGGAGGGAGGAAAAACTGTAATTGGGCTGGAAAAAATAATTAATCTAATAGAAAAATTAAAAATTGCAAAGAGTGGTTGGTACACATGAGATCTCAAGACTATGGTCACCTAAATGCAACCTAACTTGCACAATGACAATGAGTGTTGACACTTCAGCATGCCATGAAGATGAATCTCATATGACCCTACCCCTTAAAGAGCTAAAGACATGTAATGAATGTTAAGAGAGAAGGGCCAGTCTTCTCCAGAGACCAGTCTCCAGATAGTTTATCAAATCCTAAGGAGTCAGCCCTAAGTGTATAAGCAAATGAGCAACACTTCTCAGATCATAGACACATGTACATGTATTCGTGTGTGTGTGTGTGTGTGTGTGTGTGTGTGTGTGTGTGTTGAAACAATAATAAATAAGCCATGAATGTTAGAGGAAGTCATGGGCAAATCAAGAGGACTTTGAGAGGGAGAAGTGAAAATGATGTAAGTCTAGTACTCACATGTAAAATTCTCAATAAAATAATAAAGATGGAAAACATATTCTCCCTTATGATAGTTCATGCAAATATGCTTGGGAAATGATTGCCTTAAAGCCTCAGTTTCTCCCTTTATAAAATGAAAGTGTTAATACGCATCTTATACAAATATAATTCTGTAAGTTAAGATGCATGAAAATATATGGTGGATTGAAATGATAAACACATTTTAAATGCATGAAAAGAAACTCAGAAATGTGCCAAAATCTTCCAAGATTATCACAGTATACTTTTCTTTTTAATATTATATCTCCAAGGATCTAGGAAGCCTTTGGGTGTGAGCTCAATACCAACCCATAGGCTAACTTTGAGGGGAGATTATCTAACAGGATCAGACTTTGACACAAAAAAATTCCAGATGTTATTGTTTGAACCAAACTGTCTCCAGCTGTTATGTTTATTCAAACTGGTTGCGTAGCTCTGTACCAGGTAAAGGGTAGGAAGAGGAGTCAGGATAATGGAGTGCAATATGAATGCCACCAATAGTCATGTGGACAGCAAATATACACAGGGAACTCAGAACAGGGAGGTACTTAATTCTTCTGTGAAAAAAAAAATGAGGCATGTTCTGAGACTAGTTGATTCAATGAAGGGCAACAACTCTGCACTCTGCTAAAGCATTTTGACTTTTTATTTCCTTTTTACAAACAAGCACACCAAATCCAACAGACTCAATTACTACTTCAAAGTGGCAGGGTGGGTAAGGAAGCGGTGTGCTCAGGGTTTTCTTTAGAAAACAATTTTAAAGGTCAAAAGAACAGCAAAGGTAGGAAACCAACTGTGTGACAGTCCAGGAGTTGATGACACAGATCTAGGAGAAGACATTAGCAGGGATGGTGAAGGAGACCCACTGAAATAAGTGGAAGGTGGGTTACTGTGCAGAAGTTGGCAGCAACCCCACCCAGCCTGGCACTGAGCATGTAATTCCTGACCAAGGGCATTTCAGATTCCCTTCATTCCCATGCACCTACCTGTAAGGACTTCCTAAACTTTAAGATCCACACAACTTGGAAATCACTTGAAATTTTTCAATTAAATGTAAAGAAAGAAAAAAAACAAGCAAATCTATTCTTTCTTTTGACTGCTCTATTGATTAAAATGAATGTCTGTGCAGGGACTGCTGAACCATGAAAAGCAATCTGTCTTAGATGGGTAACAGATCGTTAGGAAATCATTGGGTTGGAGAAAGAGTCAAGAAAAAAAAAATTGCAGAGATTCACATGTGGGAGTGCCAGTGTGCTTATCTGTAGCTACACAGCCCTGTATAGATGTGTGCATTTCTATATATAGGGGACATATGCCACACACTTCAATCAGAAATCATGAGCCAAAGATACAGGCAGCATTCCTGACAGAGCTCTACCGTGGATGGCTTAGCAGACTCTAAGCATAGCTGCAAAGTATGTATAAATGGCAGGGGAAGGGTAGGGGATATTCACATAATAAGTTAAACTCTTAAGTACTCCTCTCTGACATGTGAGTTTGACAGAACCTACAACATTGCATCTTAAGACCATTCTCTGGGAAACTTAGAAAAACAAGTGTCATTAATATGGATGCCTCTAATTTCATCAAAATGTAGTTTACGAGAGCTATTCTACATCCAAGAGAGCTTTCGGCGAGGAGGAAGCATAAGGGGTTGGGGGAGACAGAGCGCTCAGTTGTCATCACCACTGTCACTGAAACAAACTGCGGTCAGTTCTGGAAGGTACAATCTAAAGGTTAGGTTGCAGTCAGCACACCTTTAGAGAACTGGGAGATGAAGCATGTTCGCTGCCTATCCCCGGATCAGGGGATAGAAAGAGGAAGAAGGCAGAGAATTGGGGCTTTGGTTTAGACAGCAAAGGAAGATACTGGGGGTGGGGCTAGACCTCCCCTCCTCTGTGTGACTGCTTGCTCTTTCACAATTCATTAGCTACACTATTCAGATCAGCACTAATATTTTCCCCAAGGCCTGTTCTCTCTCTCTCTCTCTCTCTCTCTCTCTCTCTCTCTCTCTCTCTTTCTTTCTTGCGCACTCTCTTTTTTTTTTTCAAGACATTTCTCTGTGTAGCCATATCTATCCTGGAACTTGCTCCGTAGACCAGCCTGGTCTCAAACTCAGAGATTCACCTGCCTCTGCCTTCCTGATTAAAGTCATGTTCTATCATGTCCGGCTCCAAGACCTGTTGTTCTTAAAGACCATCTCTGATCCCTTCTTTGATACCTACATTTCTTTGTGGGTCTGCTCTTCATTCTAGCCTTTTTTCTCTCCCTTTCCCAAGTCCTCTTTCCCTCCAGAACAGGGGATGACTGACTTTGGAGCTCACTCAGCTCCATCTGTCCTGCAGCAGACTGTAATCAGGCAGCCCTGTCCATCTTCAGCCTCAAGTCTAAGGGACAATGCTTCATGTGGGAAAGTTCTGAGCTCATTGAAGATGTTCCATGCCAGGATTCATGTCTCCTTCACATGTCAGCTACAAAGTCTTTAAGTTCACCACTTAGACTAGCTTCTTCAACTTAATTGTAAAATGAGGTCAATAATTACCATAATAGCAGATAACTGTGGTACTTGAAAACTGACTTATGGGGAATGCCCTTCCATAGTCTAGGGAGCTCTAAAAAGTTCAGAATTTCCTAAAAATCTAGAAGCAGTTTTGACTAGTTTTTGCTTTTAGCCTCTGAGAGATGTGAACTGAGTGTCTACTCAGAGGGTGGTGACAACAGAGTATAAACTCTGAGGACAGTGCCCAGTTATACACTGATACTTATTATCCTGGTTTAGGTACTGAAGAATAGTGATAAGAACTACATTTTCTCACAAAAATATTAAATATACCAACCAGCTTCTTCATTACACGATATGAAATACAGGACAGAAGTGATGCCGGGGGCGTTGGGAAAGGACAGCCAGAGTCTTCAGAGAACACAGACAGCCCCAACTAGAACTAGACAAAGGACCACCGAGTGAGCTCTTTAGGGTTCGCTTTCAGCCTGCCCATCCTGCATTCTTTTTTCTTTCACGCTTTTTATTTAAAAGAGTTTCCCCCCCTTTTTATTTATATATTTATTATTTGGTGATTTTACCTCATGGACTCCATCAAACTCAGTTATCAGACCTCTCAGATTCATACCCACTCTTATGATCTCCTCATTTACAAAACCGCTTATTCATGCTGCTCATTTACTTACTGGAGCATAATTAAACTCCCTGTGGCCAGATCCTTAAAGAACACAAGTCTTTCCTCACCCACACCCCTGCCAGAGGCCATCAATATAGAAGTGAGACACTGTGTCTTTTAGCTGTTTTCTAGCGTTGAGCTCTTATATACAATGACACCCCGTTTTTTAAGGTTTTATAATTGTTGAGTCTGTTATGTCCAGTTAGGGTAGAATCAAGCCCTCCCTCAGTATCAAGGTGGAGTAAGGTTCCTCTGTAGGGAATGGGCTCCAGGAATTCAGTTTGTGTACTAGAATAAGTTCTAGTCCCACTGCCAGAGGCCCCATAAACTGCCCACACCACACAGCTGTCATCTACATTCAGAGGGCCTACTTCAGTCCCATTCAGGTTCCCCAGCTGTCAGTTCAGAGTCAGTGAGCTCCCAATAGCTCCGAACAGCTGCCTCTGTTGGTTTCCTCATCATGATCTTGGCCCGTTTGCTCATATATATACTCTCTCTGCCCTCTCTTCACCCGGACTGGAAATTTGATCCAGTGCTTAGCTGTGGATCTCTGCATCTGCTTCCATCAGTTGCTGGATGAAGGTTCTATAGTGACAATTAGGGTGGTCATCAATTTGATTATAGGGTAAAATCAATTTAGGCACCCTCTCCACTACTGACTGTTTAGAGTCTTAGCCAGGGTAATTTTTGTGGGGGTTTTTGGGTATTTCCCTAGCGGCAGGTTTCTCTCTAATCTCACAATGGCTCCCTCTATCAAGGTATCTTTTTTGTTCCCCACTTCCTGCATTCTTCTAGTTTTAGAGTCTCTGCCATTAGCAAGCAAGCTAGAGACAGATGTAGCCAAGTCTAGCCTATCCCTGGCATGGGATAGAAACCAGGTTAAGGATTTGAGGAGGAATGAATGAGACTATAAAAATAATGAGTACAAATCACTTCCATAGGAAATGCTTTGGGGAGGGAAAAATGTTAATGTGGAAGTCCATTAACCTTTGCACTCAATTACCCTTTTATTTCAATGTACATAAATAATTATTTAACACTCATTATCAGTAGGTACATGGACATACAGAAGAACAACAAATGGAAGCTTCTAGAAAGACTGAAGAATAACTTGGTTTAATCTATGTTTTTATCTGTTCTCTTTGTTGGTGAATTTGGGGATATTAACAGAAAATGTTTGATTGAAAAAACAGTTCCCTCCAATAATTAACTCCCTAGAGAGATAATAAGAATGATGAGCCTATGAAAATAGCCTGGAATATACACTTATAAAGGGTTAATTAGCTATCCCCTTTAATTTACTTTTCCCAATCAAGATGCTCCAACCTCTTACTTAAGTAGCTGTCAATAGCACCTGCAAATTGATTTATCCTTTGATGAAGTTAAAGATTTTTCTGAAAAATCTAGAAATAGTTGTTGAATCCTTGCTGCTGCTATTTAGCATCTGAGACTTTGGAGCTGTTTCCCCCACACACACTATTTTCCATCTTAGAATTCTAGCATCTGCATACATTTGGAGCCCAACTTGCCCCTTTCTTAGATACGTGGATATAGAAAGCGAGATAGAGCTGCTTATCATACGCTCAGGCTGAGTGAAGTTTTATCATAATGAAACTAAATGAAATTCCCAATTGCTCCCGTGAAGAGGGATGCCTTGATATTCCACTTGTAGGAAAGTGGCTCTATGCCAAAAATAAAGTGACATCAACCTCAGTGCAGAGGGAAATCAGAAAAACAGACTCATCCTGAGCCGGATAGCTGCTTATAAGGTGGTCTTGATAGACGGTCCTTAATGGAAATTTGATGGGGATGGAGAAGAAGCTGGGGGAGAGGAAGAGTTGGGGGAGAAGGAGGAGACAGGAGAAATAGAAAGGGGGAATGTTCTTCTTTGGCTCTAAAGTCTGCTCAGGGTCATACTACACCATGGGATCACTTGTGTCTTTATCTGTTTGCTATCCTCAATTATTATTTCACTCCCTCTCCAATGGACAACCATTTGCGCATGCGTGAATTGGAAAGACAATGGTAGTCATACAATATAGGTGCACAATATACATAGATTGAGATGTACAGCATAAAGATGTGCATATGTATACACACAAATCTCTTTGTACATATTCTTGTAAACCATGTCACTTGACTTGTCTATACATTATCTTCCCTCACTCCTTTTATATTTTGCATCAGGCCTTACTCAGTTTCTTTTCACCTCAAACACTGTCATTTTAAGATATAGCTATGCTGCACTAGACAGGTCTGTTCTGTTGCTTCTAAATGTTCCACTGTAACTCACAATGTGACTCCATCATGCTTTATTTATGCATTTCTCCATTGGGACATTCATGTTTTCTCCTTTTCCCCACTGTCATAAATAGTGCTATGATGACTATCCTTACCTGTGTGTCCACATAGCCCAGAGAAACTCCCGGGATATACAAACCAAGAAAAAAACTGACTAATCATAGTGTGTGTGTGTGTGTGTGTGTGTGTGTGTGTGTGTGTGCACATACATATTAATAGTCACAAGTACTGGCAGATTGCTCTTGGAAACAAACAGGTTGGCCTATGCTGTCAACGTAAAGTTTTCTAAATTTCGACACCCCAATTCACACAGTACACAAATCATTGCTGATTATGAAATAGTGTCACATATATTTAACCCATTTCTGGCTTTCCTTTCATTGGACTGCTTGTTAGATTTCATTGAGTTCCATCGGATGTAAATTTAATACTCACATCCAGTTTGCACCTTGATGTGTATAGTGGTTTCAATGAACAACATTCCCCACAGGCTAGGGTATCTGAACGCTTGGTCCCCAGCTGGTGGTACCATTTAGGAAGTTATGGGAGGTTAGAAGGTGTGGCCTTGCTGGAGAACTATGCCCACAGGAGCACATTTTTCAGGGTTTATAATCTCACCGTTTCCAGTTCACTTTCTGTCTGCTTCATGTTTGCAGTTGAAGATGTCAGCTTCCTGCAATGGACACAGCTGTCATGCCACTACACCTTCTCAGTCTGAATTCTCCTAGAAACATTAGCAAAATAAAGTCCTTCTTGCATGAGTTGCTTTGGTCATGGTGTTTGGCATAGCAACAGGAAAGTTCCTAATGTAGGGTTCATGTCTTTCTCTCACAGAGCTATAAGAAAGTTTATTAATCTTTAGTAAAATTAATCTTTAAGTATTAAAATGAGGGAAAATACATATAAACAAATATATAATTAATATATATGGTTCACCATCTATATGAATTGTCAGACTGTCCCTGTCAATTCTTTCCATAATGTCTAACTAGAGTCAAATTTTTACTTTTATGTACTTTTTATATCTTAATGTTATTTTCTGTATCTTTAAACTTTTGCCTTCCAAAGTAACATCTGTAATTAAGCTGATCCCAGGACTGCTCAGAGCTTCAGCTAGGGATCTAGTCTCCTCTTCATGTCACAAGACAGTTCATACCATGACACCTGCTGAAGAGCTACTTACCTCCTAGCTGCTTTTCAATAAAACCCATAAAATGGTTAACTACACATGCCACTATCTCAAGAGTCCTGATTTGTTTTGTTGGTCTGTATGTCAGCTCCTAGACTCAGGAAGACTGATTTTCCATGACTTCGTGGCAAATGTTATATCAAAAAAATTCTTTCATAATCTTGACCTAGTCATGCATGAACTTTTCTACCTCTGTGTAATTTTAGAAGAACTATATTAAGACCTTTTTAAAAGTATCCAGATTGTATTTCCATTGGAAAAGTACTGAATTATACAACATCTTAGAAAAATTAATGTCTTTATTACAATATATTATCCAATTCAGAATCTAAAATGATTGAACTCAACATATATTTGAGTTATTGCCATATATATAATAGATTTTGGGGGCTTCCCATAGATATATAGTATATTCCTTTGCTCTAACAACATACTTTGTTTTAGGTTTCTGGTGTTACAAGTGGCTCTTCAGATTGTTTAAATATTTTAGTTTGGTAATGTCAGAATAGAGAACATGTGTTCTATTAAAAGTAATGTTGTATCTGACAGTGTCACTAGCCTCTTCTAATATACTGGTTTAATTCTTCTGAATTTTTGTTGCACATGACCTTATTATTTGAAAAATGACAATTTCAGATCTATCAATCACTAAACCTTTGATTTCTTCTTGTATTTATTTCCATTTAAAAACATTTTTGAGTGTCTGAACAAATGACTCTGTGTTTAATGGTACTTGCTGCCCTTCTGGAGAACTAGAGTTCAATTCCCAGCACCAGTGTCAGGCAGATCAGAACCACCTATCACTCCATCTCCAGGGCATCCAGTGCCTTTGGCCTCCATAGGCATCTGCACTCACATGTGTGTATGTGCAGTGTGTGCACATACACACCCACACACACCCACACACATCCACACACACACACATACACACACACAGAGTTAAAGGTATGTCTTTAAAAAACATTTTGAAATATCTGTCTTAATTCAGACAAATTTGAATTCAGAATGTTGGCTACTTCCTAGTGTGTCTGCCTCTCTAGGTGGTTAGGTAGTGGTGGAGGGCATCTGTATATCTTCATTCACTTTAAAGAGTCCTTTAACATTTTCAGAAATTTGTCTATAGGTACCACATTCTGCAGAGAGAGAAATAAAAGCCATTAAACCCACTCATAAATGGAATACTAGAGATTTCCTTTTCAAACTACTGATGGAAATGGATTTAGGTGTGAAGTTGTCATTATTGTATTTTCTGACTCCCTGGGTGAGTGAGTGCAGCTTTCTGTAGTGTGTACACATACATACATGAGTAGCAAGAATGAAATCCACTGCTTTCCACATGGCATATCCTCTTTTGTTCTTTTCCTACAGATATTTCTTTATGTAAGAGACATTTAAGATGAGTGGTATTCTCCCTTTGCCAAGATGGGAAAGTAGAGGCAAGGAAAGGAGACAACTTTCCAAAGGTCAGGATTCTGCCCATGACAGCCCACCTTTGGGCATTCTCAGTCTCATACTGCATGCCCTGTGTCTCAGGACACATGGCCATGATATAATGTGAAGTGCCAGCACCACTGATGGCAATAAGTGATCAGCTTTGCCTAGGCAGTTTTGTCATGTGTCATTCTGTTTGACACAAGGAAGTAGCACAGGACCCAACCATCCCTTTGAAAATTACTGTCTTGGTCTCCACTTTCTTGGCTCCAATTGGCAGGTTCTTCAAACTAAAATGATTAAGTATATCTGCTGTCTTAAACACACATTCAAGAAAAAGAGAGACAAGATAGGGAAATTGGCTCTTTTTGATACATGCTGCCTTTCATCCAAAATGGCACAGTCTGGGGGAGCTGGGGAGGAACACTGAGCTCAGTCGGCAATATGGGCACTTTGAAAGACTGGCCTCTGGTGAGGGATTCCTAGAAGAAGCATCAGTATTTTGAGTATTAAAAACTCCCAGATTAGCAACATCTGCACTCAGATGTAATTCTGCCTCTCCCATCACCACTTCAAAAAAAACAATGTCACAAATAAACAGCAGAGACCAACGTGCTGGTTTACAGATATTCTGACTGTAGAAATTATTGCTTCTTTTCTGTGTAGATAATAAAGAGATGGCTAGATGATAGTGTATTGTCTGTCTGCTAAAACCAAACAAGTCTTTTAAAATTATGATCAGGCAGATTTAATGGCGCAAGAATAGGCTGGGAGTTTGCAGCTAAATTTGCTTCTGAATTATAAGTGCAGTTATTAGAAGCACTAAATGAAGAGGCTACATCTGATGGTAGGAGCCTTGCTGTAGGCAACCCCCATACCCAGTTCAAAGCTTGTGTGACTGGGGTTAGAGTGTGTGAAGTGGGCACTTCTCCATAAGCACACATATCTCCCTTTGTGGTTTGCTGCTCCCATGAGTCAATGTATGCAGGTTCCTGGGGTCCGCAGACACCAGACTTTCTGTTTCCAAACCACAATTGTGCTCGTGGCTGCCAAAAATAAGTTACCTCAGCAAACTCAAATGGTGGCAATCTTGTGACACATAAAATTGATTTATGCTTACAATCAAAACGCCTTTCCCTCGATAATTTATGCTCAACCATTTAACATGATTATTCGTGCCACAGTTTTAACATTTATACCATCTTGGCTGTCAACCCCAGAGTATGCACACACACAAAACAAAACAGAACAACAACAAAAATAATAAACCACTATCCTTCTGAGGCAAGGTTTTCAAAAATCAATGTCACAGCAGCCCCTTTTGTTTTTTGTTGTGACAAGACTGAATTTAAACAGCCTGGGAAGTCAAAACAACAGGAGAAATATCAATACATATTAACTTAATCAAGATGCTCTGTTCCACCATCCCTGTCTATGTGCAAATTATGCTTTCTTCATAAGTTTCATGTCACTATTGGCAGCCTGTAACTTCACGGCAGATATGTGCAATCAGTGACGGTCATCCAGGATGCAGGCTAACTATAGGACATCTTCTTTGCATCTGTATGAGATTTTTGTCACAACTGTTTTAAGACACTCACTCCCCAGGAAGGCTCCAGCAAACTTGTTTGAATTCACAATCTTAACTGGTCTTTTATCCAGCTAATCCTTTTTTCACATCTCCCAATGGCACTGCAGCACAAAAACTTCAGTCTCCATTGTTCTGCATAAATTTCTTTGAAAAGAAACCCTAATAAAAGAAGAGTTGACCCAAATAAATGCACACTGTATTGGCCCTAGCAAACCCTGGGCACACCACAAGGCATTCAGAGGCAAGCATCCAGAGAAGGGACTAAGAGATGCAGTCATGGGAGGAGTCTTTTCCAGTGGAGGCACTGACTGTACTTGACCTTTGAAATGAACACTCGGCCACTATTCATTCATGCCAGCATGTTCTGTTCTTTTTCTCAGACAAGTAATTGGAACAGACTCACCAACAGTCTCATTAGGCACATAAAATGTTCACGTTATCATATACAGAGAGGATTCCTCTGGCCTGTGGATGCTAGGAACTGTTTCCAGAGTAACAGCAGATAGTATTTGGCCAGTTCTGTTCTCTCGGTCATTGCCTCTGGGATGAAGTGCTCTAACCCATAGCAGATCCTAGGAGCATCTTCCAGTCATAGGAACAAATGAAGTCTAGTTCTTGTCAACATTTAGCGCAGATGTCATGATGTATAAGAGCTTCATGTCAGCAACAGTGGTGTGTTTTACACAGAAGGTCTATTCGAGGCCTGCAAGCCCAGGAAGCCTGTCCTGCTGCTGTTCTAACTGAAAGAAGAGATAATGTGAAAGGACGTTGCCAATGCAGGCCAGGATGAGGGACTGTCAACAGCCTCACATGTGAAAGCTACCGTACTTGCCCATGTCAACAGCTTCACATATACCGTACTTGCCCAGGAACATGAGTTAGTGTTTCTTCTTGCTCCAGGTATAAGAGGCCCAACTGACTCCCTTCAAGGGAGCACAGTATTTGAATTCTCCAGTGCTCTGTCAATCTCCAGAATTCTTTCTTTTTAAAGAGAAATATATCTCAGTGCTAGGGCTTTAGGAAGACATGGGAATTATTAATCCTGGTCCCCATAGTCTCGGGGCCTGGGGGTAAAGCTCGTTGCAGGCTTCTGGAGAAGTCATAGAAGAATGAGAATTCATGTGATCCTTCAGAGTAATTAAATATTACAACTGGGCTCGACATCCATTTCCCTTAAGCTGCACAAACTGAAGGAAGGCCTTGCTTCTTAAGTCAGCACTTGAAATATTTTTGTGTAAGGCGTGGAATTTTATCAAATATATGAGAGATAAACCAAAATCATGCTCTTCCCATCACATTTACTTCTCAACAATTTAGAACCACCACAACACAGTGTCATAGGAAAGTAAGCTTCTACTTTTCCAACAATTATGTGTAACAGAGGCCTGATCGAAACACTTCTGTCAACAACCAGAGTGAAAAAATATCACCTGAAGGTCACCTTCAGTTAATTGATTCTACTAAAAGGAAATTCAGTGTTAACTCAAGTTCCAAAATATTTCTACACAACTGTGATTGGTACCCAGATTTCTGTACTCCTTCAGTAATTATTTATTGAGTTCCTGCAGGCCTTGAAGCATTCAGTGATTTACTTTATATTCAAAAGGATAGGTAGATAGAATATAAAAAAGTAAATATTAAAAATACACTGTACTTATGTAGACAAAGCTTAAGACCTAGCGAAGAAATTAATATCCATCATAGAAATAGATAACTGTAGTTTGGGTTTTAATAAAAGGAGATGAGCATATCATCAAAGAACTAGAGGGCTATTGTTGAAGTTATAAGATAGAAAATAATACTTCCATTGGTTCAGAGATCTCATGTCTAACTATTAATTCAATTATCCCATGGAAGACAAGCATGCTGGCATGCATCTGTAAGTCCAACATTCGAAGGCTGATGCAGGGGGATTGCTATGAATTCAAAGTACCCTCAGATACAGAGGAATCACCAGGCAAGCCAGGACTCTATAGTAAGATCCTGTCTAAAAAGGAAGAGAGAGAAAAAAGGAAGGAAAGAAAGGAGGGAGAGAGGGAGGGGAAGAGAAGTGATTTCTCACCTATGGATGAGACTGAAGCAGCCATAGAAGAAAACTCTTCTGTAAAGTGTTCTCAGATATACAGTGACCTTTAGGTCCCCTAGTAATCATCCAGGTAGTAGCCTTCTGGCCCACCAATATGTCTCCTCATGTGGAAACTTCCAGAAAAATTTACTCTCATTGAACCTCTTCTCTTCCTCCAGAGCCCTCAGTAATCTGGCTGCCTGCTCCTACCTTCAACGGAATGTATTCTCAGAAAATGTCACTTAGGAGCTCTTAAATGTCACATGTAATGGGCAATTTAAAATCTTAATCTTACTGGATTTCTTTGCTACTTGTGAAATAATTAATCACTTCTTTCTTGAATCTTCCATGACACCACGTTCCCTGGCTCTCCTTGTACCTTGGACGGTTCCTTCTTTGGCCCCATCATGGGCTCATCTTCTCCCATCTGCTCAGCAAAGGCTGCCATTCTGCAGGGTTCCGCCCTCCACCCACTGTTTTTCACACTCCACATGCTCCCCAGGGAACCATAGTCCTCATCATTTTCATTATCATCTATATGCCAATGACTCCTGAATCTATATTTTCAGCCTTGACTTTATCCTGTAAGTCTCAGATTCACATATCAGAGCCCCATGTCACTATTCTACAGGCAACTGAAACTCAGTAGTTGACAACTAAAATCACTGGTTTCTTCTTACAAAATCACCTCCTCTTAAATGTCTGCCTCAATCAGAGTTTGCAGGTTTTATTCAGTGTCCATTTCTCAAATGTATTGCCTCCTTTCTATCACCCCTACAGGACCCCCTCATCAGTCCTACCTAGACTCTGGTCTTGCCCCTCAAATTCACCTCCAGTTATCTTCCAGATCAAACACAGCTGAGTTTCTTATGTGCAAATATAGCCATTTTTCTACCTTTCTGCCCCCCTGTGCCTACCCTACCCCCTAGCACACACATACCACAGACCTTGAAGACTTTTACCTATTCACCAACAACCTATTTCTTGGGAACAAAATTCAAGCCCCTTATTGTACAATAGTCTCTTTATGGGCTGCCGTTTGAAGAGTTCTGAGCTAGGCACTCGGCAGCAATGCAGAACTCAGAAATTATTTCTGCAGTAACAATGACACAAATGAACGGAAAGAATGTGATTATTCTAGTGTCCTTTGCCTGACTTGATGTCCTCAGCACAACATAGAAGATTCGCGAGCAGAGTGACTGAGGTCAGGTTGATGTGACAGAATGACAGAGTTCAGGATACTGTCCACTTGGCCACTGAAATTTTAATGTACAGTTCATGGAAGAGTCCAAGCTTATAAAGAAGGCAATCTGGTATTAAAAAAAATAGTGGAAGCAAAGTAGTAACAGTTAGTGAGATTTAATAATGTCACAGCAAACAAAAATCACAGTGAGAAGGAGCCACACTTAAAGGCACATTTGGAAAAGAAACTGTTGGAAGTAAAACATGATTTCAGCTGTGATCATCTGGAATGTGTAGCTAACGTGAAATGCAGGTCAAAATGCTGAGTGAAAGGGAGCCATGACCTTCTAAAGCTAGATAGCAGACCATTCATCATTGTAGTAACTGCATGAGACTACAAATGCCTACGTAACAGTTACTGGAATTCAAGGAACATACATGTCCAAAAGTTTCTGTCCACCATGACCTAGCCACTGCTTGGGATAGAGTGGAATGCTCAGCACATCATTTCACAGGTTGCAAGTGTTCAAATGTGAGGAATTCTGAAAAATGCACAGGAGCAATTTAATTTAGCTGGTTCAACCTCCAGATATAAATAGCAAGAAATAATATTGGAACCAGATAATGGATGTTCTAGAATAGAAGCCTGTGGAAAGTAGGCTTTCTTGTATGTTCAGCTGGAAGTTATAGACTGTTTAGGGCTTGAGAAAAGTGAACTATATTCAATCAGCACTGTAGTTCATATAACCTTGATGCATGATACAATGCTACCTTCTGAAAGATAGGCTATTTTTGTGCTTAGAGAAGTGGGTTTGTTCTGATAAGTATATTTTCTATTGCCATTCTTTGAATCACTTTCCATTCAAATGGAAATTCATGAAATATCTTATATGCCCCAAGCTCCAAGCTAGGCACTTCTACAACTTATTTTTTTTTCTTTTCAAAACATTAGCTGGATAAACTATAACACCATATTTCTAATCTCTGTTGACCAATGAGCATAAAATTTACATGTCATAAAATTGCTTACCCACAAGGATCTCAAAGCCACATATGTTCGTGTGACATTTATTTTGTTTATTTTTTTATATATGTCTGCTCAAAAGAAAGGCATAAAAGTAGGAAGAGACAGCCACCATCTACAGATAAAACAAATGAGACTTACAATGATCTAGCCACATGTCAAGGCCACAAGAAAAGAACACAAAGCCTAAGCCAGGGTCTGTTTGCTGCTTGCATGAAGGTCTTCTACTAGCGCCATAATTTAGATGTAAACCTTACCAGCTCTGAAATGTGATCTCTGTACAACAGACAGGTGGAAAATTGGCCATTCAGAGAAACACTGTGGAAGGGAAGCAGGCTGCTGTGTGAGTTCTATCATTTATTACCACGCTGGTCCTAAATTTTCACACCTAATTAATCAAGCTTGCTCTGTAATCACTTTTCTCCTTGTGGTGCTGGTAGATTCTACAGCTGCAGTTTTAATGAGCTGCTGTTTCTTTTGACATTTGGAAATCTAATCTGGAAAAATGATTCGATGACTTGTAGAGACCTTTCATATTATATGTTTAGCCATGTCTCTTTCCAGGGTCCTTGGAGCAAACAAGAGGCTGCCACACTACCCATATAGCTTCAATTCATGCCAGCACACAGCAGGCCAATTGCTAGTGAGATCCTGAGCAGATGTGGCTGGCAGCCCAGAGCATTAATGAGAATTAATATAAGAGATTGAAAACACCTAGCAACTAAATGGGAATTTGAAACTTGACTTACAAGAAGATGATATTTGACAACCCACAAGCTCACATACAATCCTGGATATTTGAGAGGCCATCCCATCCTAGGGAATGGAGAACTATCCTGGTGGAGAGTAAAATATATTTCACAGAGATAGGAAACAAATATTGAATTACAAAAATATGCCAGCTACTGAGAGAGAACACAGAAGGAGCAATATTTCCACTCAGAAGGAACATTAATTAATATTCTATAGCCTATGTAATCCTTGTAATTACTTCTCTGAAATCGGGTGCTTTGCTGAGAAAGGCGATCCTACAGGAAATACACATGTCAAAATACATTAACCCTGAGTGCACAGCACATATGGATGAGGCTAAATTGGCCTTCTTATTTCCACAGCAAATCCCACCGGCACCTTAGGATTGAAAACTGGCAGTCAATGCTCCATCAAGCTGTTCATTCCCAGGGATTTCTGAGCCTGAAGCTGGAGGAGGCAATCTGGACACAGAACAATTGGCTGTGGGTTTGCAGCCACTGCACCCTAATACACTGAATGAGATTAATAAACACTTGTTCCTTTCAAATCTCAAAGTGTTTATAAACTGTTCCCACCATGCGACTCTTTCCCACAAGTATGCTGACTCAGTACTGACTAAGCCACGGTCCTCTCTCCCCCATCCCCCACTATACTTCTCCAATTAACTGTTAACTATTTGGATAGTCCAGCCAGTCTTGCTTTTCTCTTTGTGGACTTCCTTAATTCATTGACAAGTGAAAAGAAAAACAAAAAACTCTCCGCTATAAAATCAAACAATCAATTTTGGTTGCTAGGAGGGAAAACATCAGTCTGGAGAAATTGAAGCTGAAGGGTCAGAATTTGCTAATGTCATTTCAAGCTCAGAGCTCATAAATATTCTGAAGTATGAGGAACTTTGCAAACAATCTGAAAACAAACTGAATGAAAGCTTTGGTTCTGCAGTTTGTGATATTTCAAAATGGCACTCCTGAAAAGCAAGGCTAGAAATAATACATAAAGTATCATGTATTAAGGCTTAAAGATTCAAATATATACAAATGCTCGCAGTAAATGTGCATGGTATCTTTGTAAGTATTCATGTCTGACCTGTCTGACCATGGAACTGGGGAAAGTTTCTCCCCATGAAGAAGGACAAGAAGCTGGTGGGCAGGATAAGAATGTGGCTTATCTCTGTATCCTATGTATGTTTCTGTTGCAGAATATTTAATTTCACTGTTAAACCCAAGACTATATTAATAAAATTAACCCTAGATTGGGAGTAGAGGCAGTTACTAGTTGGCAGGAATTAGATTGTCATAGAGAGGACAGAGGAATTAGGAATATGGATAGATGCACAGGAAGGAGTAGATCAGGTCTTAGAGATCAGAGGTCTTCTGGGTCAGGGAGGAGTGAGGAGATACTTCTCTTGCTGAGTCTCCGGCCAAAAAGGAAAGTCAACTGGTTGCTTCTTGGCTTCTGTGAGCTAGCAGGGTTTCACCCCAACATCTGAGTCCTGAATTTTTATTGGTAAACAGAATGATAGAGACTGAATTAAAACCTACATTTGGTGGCTGTAGCCAAGCAGGTCCCTGCCAGTGGGACTGAAAAATCACCCCAGGCTGCAGCCTGAGTGGTCATACACCAACCCTAGAACTGCAGGGATACTATCAGTTAAAATATCAGTAGATTCAGGTGTGGCCACTAAGACAACAGAAAAGCAGCAGGCTTTGGTCCCTTTAAATTTTGTGTCATACACATACTTATGTGTCTAGTCAGAAACAAAAACCCACTTCTATCTATTTGGAGGTTTTAATCTACTTTTGGAACATTTTATAATTGTTGATGTGTGTGTGTGGTATACATGCATGTATATGTGAGAGTCCATATGCCCATTCACATTTGTGGAAGCCAAAAGAGGATGACCTGTATCCTCCATCACTCTCCACCTTATTTGTATCCTTGTACCCACATCTCTGGTGCTGGGACACAAGCTTGTGAACTGGAGATCCAAATTCAGTTCACCCTGCAAAGACTTTACTTCCTGAGCTATCTCCTTGGACCCAAAGAAGGATTTTGCACACTTAACACAGCAGGTTTAACTTGATAGTGTATTGCTTTCCTTTCACACTCTTTTGGAATTGCATATTTCTCTCAATTTACATAGCTTTATGAAAACATAACTAGGCCCAAACTATTTATTTATTTATTTTAAGTCCAGGTCTGGCTATGCATCCCAGGACTTGCCTTGAACTCTCAATCTTATGCATCAGACTCCTGAGTGTTTCAGTTACAGGTGTGTGTCACTATGGTCTGCTTTTAAAAATCTTTTAATAAGAGACCATCATATTTTTTTTCTAACTTTCCTTACCCAACCAGAAGCAGCCACAAAGTTCTGATGTGAAATCTTTTCCCTCAGAGGGGTCTGCTGTGAACTAAAGTCCCCCCAAAGAAGCCTCACCTTCAACTGAACCTTTCTGCAAGGCTGTTGATTGACCAGAGCTTTAGTGACAGTGGAAGAAGGTGAAATGTTACAAGTTTGAAGTCTAATTACAATTTCTCTTTTGCCCCTAAATAGCCATTCTTTGCCCACCTCTGTGTCTGACCTAACATCCTGTAACTAGTAGATAAAAATGTTTTGGAATATATGAACTTACTTAAAAACCTAGCCTCTATCAACCAAAAGGCTAAGGGTCAGATAGCATTCAAGGCCTATACCTGAAATGTCTCTGCTTTGCTTTGACTATCTGCTTGCTGTTTCTGCCAATATATTTAACATCTATATTATGACTTTCTTTATTCTGCTACTATAAAAACTTCATCAAATGGTTACCACGTTACAACATGGGACTTGGGGTGTCCTCAGTCCTGGGTCATGGTCACTCCTATCTAGCTCTGGAATGAACTACCTCTTCTCTGCTGTGAGAGATCTTTCTTTATTTGCTGCAAATCCCAACATCTCCACCACTCCTGAACCCCTTTTATTAGCCTACCATTCCTAGGAGCTCCCTTCCCAGCTCCTTTTCAGATTAAGGACTCTGAAAAGAAGCAGATTTGTGTTGATTTGGGGTTCCTGACTCCAGCTCTTCCCCAGTGGACATTAGTCTCTGAGCAGTGTCTTCAGAAGAGCATCGAGGCAAACTCAGAGCAGCTGTACTCTGACGCTGGAGGAGGTGATCTCTGTATGGATTGATCTGAAGAGATTTCTCACTTCATCCTTTATCAGCTCATAGAGGATACAGATTGACCTCATAGTAACCAAATCAAATAATGACAAATTCCAACTTCAGTGACAAATCCTAAGGGAGTCCAGTGTGCCGGACTCTTTCTGTCTGGCAGAATGGGGTGGAGGGAGATCTGGACCAGCCGGCCTCTCCCTATGGTTGGAGCGCGATGGTGGTTGTCAATGACCCAGCACCCCCTAGCCATGGGGGTGAGGGGGAATCACACGCTGAGTTAGGAGCCTTGTCGAAGCAAAAACTCACTTTATTGCATCAGTCTGGGGCTTATATAGGGCTGTGAGAGGGGAGTGGGAATCTTGGGATAGGGTAGGTGGGGTGGGGGAAAAGGACCAATAGTATGTTAGCAGAGGCTAGACAGAGGCGGTCTTAGATCAGGCTATGATGAGTCACTCACACGTGGAGTTTATGGCCAGAGACAGGTCGCCAAACTCTAGGAAGGCTTAGGAATTTACACTCTGTCTGAACCCCGTGGCCTCAGAAGGGCCCAACACCAGTGGAGCTTTGAATGTTCATTGTCACCTAGTGGTGTCAGGATGGCTGAATGGTGTGAGGTGTCAGAACAAACTGTAGAACAAGCTGTCTATGGTGCCCAGTCCTGCACCCAAAACACAGATGTGGAGGATGTGTTCTTTACTCAATAACCCAAACCAAACAGCCCAAGGAAGACTCACTTATCTAGAGAAAACACAAAAAGGAGAACTGCCACCAGCTCCAAACTCCTTCAGGCCCCTACTCTCTCCACTGTGTGAAGAGGATGAAGGCCTCACTGGCCAACACTCTGATCACATCAACTCTCCATTTGAAATACACTTACTCTTTTTGAAAAGTAATTTGGAACAAATCCAGGGCCTTGCTGACAGTAGGCAAGTGCCCTACTGTTGAGCTAAATCACAAGGTCCTTTTTCTTTTAGTTTTGAGACATGTCTTACCAGGTGTCCTAGGCTGACCTTTAATTTGACTTTGGACTTAGGCTCATCCTGCCTCAGCCAATCAGTAACTGGGATTATATGAGCTGGGCAGCTGCTTTGCACACAAAGGATAGGATCCTGGTAGACAGGGCCAGGATGGAGCTTTTCTCTCTGGTCTATGTATGCTGCAGTCCCATTAAGTCTTACATCACTCACATATATATGTGATTCATTAGAAATAAAAATATAACAATATAGTTCTATCTACTTAGGATTTTAGTATATTATTTGAAAGCTGTTTTCCTAGTGTGTGTGTGAACGTGTGACAGAGAGAGAGAGATGTACCACTTTCCCTCATTCTTTTGATGACATTCACACTAGCTAAAGACTTCAATAGAAAACCTACTAAGTAGTCAGCACCAAATAGATCCACAGCTAGAGAGTTTAGAGGGATGGTTAGCTGTTCCGGAATCAGACCCACTGAAAGCAAGCCTTCAAGTTTTGAAACCTCAGTGGAGGCAAGTCAGAATCTGAGCCTATTTCTCCAGCTCAAGCATAGCAATGGTGATACTCATTTCACACAGTTTCAAGGAACCCAGTGACAAGCTTAAGCAGCTTGGAAGCAGAGTACCCAGCAAGTGGAATTCGACCACCACATGCTCTAGTCACAAACATCTTCCACACATCCTTTCTTCTCTGGGACTCTTGTCCCTAAGATATATAATCAATTGTGTCTAAAAACTAGCTTATGGTGTGGTTTAAATACCACAATCTAGCCAAGAACCTGGAGGCTCATAGGATCTTGCCAGCAGTATGATGAAAGACTCAAAGTCATGAAAGGTTCAATACTCAGGCCTGCTTACTTCCTGCCTTAGAAACAGACTCAGGCAAAATCAAGGGGTCCATGGGGAAGGGGCTTTCTTCCTGGATCTCGTGTCAGCTATAGGAAACATTTGCTGCTACCACCTTCCACCTGTTCTCTCCCCACCAGGCAAGCCACGCTTTTAAATTCAGATCAAATGACAAGCTATTTGCTGAAAGCAAGGAATAAAGCAGTTGACAGTGACTGCACAGGAAGCTAGAACCCTGGAAACCATTTCCAGGTGGCTACACTACAACCCAGGTCCAAACCATTCTTTTCATTTTCAAAAAAAAGCCCCCTTCCTCAGTGGGAGGAGGGAGGTGCTACTCATCATGCTAATGGATCACTAATTCCTTTCCAGGTGAAGAGGCAAGACCCGCAGAGCTGCCTCATTTGCCATGTCTGGAGGGTCATTAAAATGAAGGGTGGTAGGCTCTTGAGATGGAGATGGTGGCGACAGCTGCCGGCTGCTGGGAGGTGAAGGGGAGTTGGCAAGAGAGTCTGGAGCAAGACTGATGATGCCAGTGTTTTACTGATGCTGTGCATGTATGGACCAGACCCAGGCATGGGATCAGCAAGACCTTCATTCATCCCCCAAATAACCTTGACCTGTAGCTACTTCCTTGAGAAAGCATCCTTGTGGGAAGACTGAACAAGTGAGGCGGAATTGATACCATAAACCTGGCAAAAAGGAGCCTTTCTGTTCTTGGCACATTTTATACTTATTGCTATTATTCACATATCACATTTCCATGAGCATTTTTTTTATCATTAACAGTTTAAAAATAAAAAACACAGTATTTTTTCTTTTATTTATTTATTTTTCATTTTACATACCAACTACAGTTTCTTCTTGCTGCTCTCTGCCACCCCCCAAGCCACTCCTCAGAAAGGGTAAGACCTCCCACGGGGAGTTGACAAGGTCTGGCACATCAAGTTGAGGCAGAACCAAGCCCCTCCCCCTACCTGCATTAATCCAGTCAAGGAGCAGGAGGAGGAATTAAATGAACAAGGGGAGTCAAGGTCATCGACCCACAGACACAGCTGACCCAAGCTAGTAGGAGCTCACTGACTCTGGACTGACAGCTGGGGAACATACATGGGATCGAACCAGGCCCTTTGAATGTGGTGACAGTTGTGTGGCTTGGGCAGTTTGTGGGGCCCCTGGCAATGGGACCAGGATTTATCCCTAGTGCATGAGATGGCTTTTTGGAGCCCATTCCCTATGGAAGAACAAAGTTATTTTAATATTTTATCTACAGGCTGTATGGGGCAGACACCTTGCTTTTTACTTAACTCTTTGTCTGTCTGTACTTGAGATGTTATAAACATCATAGTTTATAAGCTCTATACACACTTTATTTTTTCCTAGGCTATATCTTCAGAAGCGCATTCACCAGTATAGCACATTAGATCATTTTGGAATCCTGGCCTTTAAAGGACAGTGAGCCCTAGCTCCCATATCTCACAGAGACAGAACTTTTGAGTGCCCAGGATACCACTGCTATTTAACCTTGAACAACTTTGAAGTTTTCTGCTCTGCCCAGGTTACGGAATGTCTGCCTCACTGAGCTGTTGAGAAAATAAAGCCAATTGAAAGAGAAACCTCACAAGACAAAACTTAGTGGAATGTTTTTCACTTTAAAAATAGATTAGAAAATTAAAAAACCAAACAAACAAAAAACCCTTTATCTTTAAGTGTCCAATACAGCCTCAGTGACAGCATAAAGCACAGGAAAGACGAGAGTCTACATGTTCAATAGACTGTTCCTTCACATTAGGACAGTTTCCAGCTCCTGAAGACTCAGAAAATAACCACATCCATACCTCATTCTTTTCTCCATTACAATTTCTTTATTCCCTTTAGCTATACTTTTAAGAACTGTTTTACTTTATTTTATTTGTGATTTTTTGTGTTCTTATTTTTTGTTTCCCCTCATACATTCATTCCTATTATTGGAATTTTTATTTTTTATCATTCATTTTTTTACGATTGAACAATATTTTCCCCTCCTTTCTTACCTCTATCTAAAATGTTAAGCTGTTTCATTATGGGGAGATCTCTTGGAGTTTGAGAACTTTTGTTCTCTGCTCTGCAGCCCCATCCCCTTCCTGACAGCCTTCTGTTCTTCATCCCTTCTCTTTTATTTAATCTTCTTGGTCTGCTTTTCATACGTCCCGCCTACTTCCTCCTTTATCTCACTCATTTTCCATTTACACACTCAGTCTAGGTAATATTTAAATTCTGCTACATTCTATAGTAGTTTTATCATTTTCAGCATTATGATCATTGTTAATACATTGGTGGGCTGAAGTCGATTTTTAATTGTATTTCTACCTCTTCTTTGTTTGATGCTACTATTAATATGGTAGTTTGTTTAATCCTAACAGAATGGAACTGGCAGTTGAGGCTTCAAAGTAGAATGTCCAATGAGAAGATCCCTCTCCAAACCACAAATGTACAGATTCCAGCAAAGACATATGGGAAACTTGCAAAGCAAGGCCACAAGCCTTCTAAAAGATCTTATCTCAACAATTCTGAACAGGAAAAATGATAATGAGGTATTTCAACTGTTTATAGATTAAAATGATCAATGGCATGAAAAGGGATACAGACAAGCAGGGAAAGTCAATCAGAGAGAAAGAGAAAACTTAGCAGCACAGTAGACAAGATCCATGAAACACATGAGGGAAATCAGCAGCATTAATGAAAAATTAGAATGAAAAGGAAAAAATGCAACAAGGAAATTGAGAGCTTTGGAGAGAGAGAGAGACAGAAAGAGAGAGAGACAGAGACAGAGACAGAGAGAGAGAGAGATTGATTGAGTGATTGATTTGGAGCATGTTGCCCCGGTGAACTGCCCAAATTGCACTAATGGCCCTACACCAAAACACACATAAGCATCACTAATGGACATAGTGAGTCAAAAACTCTAGTACTTGGGAGAAATGGCAGAAGAATTTAGGAGGAGGTGGAGGGGAGGACTTGGAGTGATTGGACCAGACACATTGTGCACTTGCATGAAGTTCCCAAGCAATACATAAAAAAGTGTGCTTTTAAATTTTTGGAAATGAAAACTCAATGAATCACATGTAAAAGCACAATGCAAAGCATGGTCAATAGGATTCCATTAGGCAGGGAAAAAAAGTGGGAACAGCAGGGCTGACAAAATACTGCATTCAAACATCAGAAAAGGAACAAAAGAAAAGACCTTTGCCTCAAGAACTTGGAGATAGGACTGAGAAACCAAACCTAAAAACCCACAGTACAGTAAGAGAAGCTGAGATAAACAATAAAAACATAGAAAGTATATTCAACATAATGATAGTAAGAAGTCTCCCAAATCAAGAGAAAGAAATAGACAGTTAGGCCCAAGAAGCATTTACAACCACCAATAGTCACAACTAAAGAAGAACCATTGACATAGTACAGTCACAGTGTCAGAAATACAAAACAGAACAATTAAAATCTGCTAAGGAAAATGCCAACTCACCTAAAAAGGCAGAAACAACAGAATAATATAGATTTCACATCAGCAACTCTGAAAGCCAGGAAAGGAAGGAAAAAGACTTGAAAGTAAATAACTGCCAAGCAAGATTGCTATAACAAGCAAAGATACCTTTTTAAATTGGCAGAGAAATAATGATATTTCAAGATAAGCACAAACTAAGGCAATTCATGTCCAACCTGCCAGCTCAAAGATATAGAGGAGTAAAGACAGTCTCAAACAGGAGAATACAAAAAGGAATAATTTTCAGGAGAAACAAAGATGGACAAAAGTCATCTAGAAAGATATCTATCACACACAGAACAGTAAATCAGCAAGCTCCTAATACCAACAGAGGTGAGAGTAGATAACAAACAATAATCCAACCAACCATAAAAATAAACAACACAATTCCAACAATTACCAAACATCTCTTAATAATAATTTTAAATGTAAATGGCTTAAATTCACCAATGAAGAGACCCAGACTACCTGAATCAAATAAAAAACTCTATCCAATTATGTTATGTCTGAGAAACACACTTCATAGGTTAAAATACCCATAGACTAAAAGTCAAAGGATGAAAAATTATCTAGTATGTTAATGGAAGTGTCTCATTTGGGATTATTATTACAATGATGAAACACCATGACCAAAGCAACTTGGGGGAAAAAAAGTTTATTTTGTTAACATTTTCACATCACAGTTCACCATCAAAGGAAATCAAGATAAAATGTTAAACAAGGTAGGAACCTGAAACAGAAAAGTGATGCAGGAGCACTGGAGGGGTGTTACTGGCTTGAGCCTCATGATTTTCACAGCATGCTTTCATTTAGCAACCAGCCCAGAGGTGGCCCCACCCACAATGGTCTGTACGCTCCCCTATCAATATTAAGAAAATGCCGTGCTGACTTACCTACAGCTGGATTTTCTTAAATGATGTTTCTTCTTCTCAGAAAACACTTGCTTGTGTCAAGTTACATAAAAACTAGCCAGCACAGAAGCCAAAACCAGCTGGAGCTGGCACAGCTATTCTAATATTTGATAACATAGACTTCAAATCTAAATTAGTCAGATGAGATAAAACAAGCCAGTACATATTAATAAAGAGAACAATTCTCTAAGGAGATATAATAATTATAAACATTATTACCAATTTCATAAAACAAGCACTAATGTGCAAGAAGCACTAATGCATGTGCAAGGTCAAACATGCTCTAATACAATAATATTAGGTGATTTTAATGCCCACTATCCATTCTTGATAAGTCATACAAATTAAAAATCAACAAAGAAATCTCAGAATTAAATAGCATTAAAAATGTCTTAGTTACTTTTCTATTGTTATACTAAGTTACTATGACCAAGACAACTTAGAGAAGAAACAGTTGATTGAAGATCTACAGTTTTAAAGGATGAGTTCATGACCATTGTGATGGCGAATATGGCAGCTGGCAGCCAGTGGCTGAGAGCTTACATCTCAACAACCATAAGGCAGAGAGGGCTAACTAGGAGTGCCATGGCTTTTGAAATCTCAAAGCCCACCCCTATGCCCTCCAACAAGGCCACACCTCCTAATCCTTCTCAAACAGTTCTACCAACTGGGGAACCAAGTATTTAAGTAACAGAAGCCTATGGGGGCCATTCACATTCAACAAAAATTCCACATAGAACAAAAGAATTCAGTGTATGTATGAGTGTATGTATATTACATATATCATATTATACATTTATTATATATATGTATGTATGTGTCACCTTTATTGATTTGACTACGTTGAACTAAAATAGAACAAACTGGATTGCACTGATATTTTTACTGAGTTGTTGCATTTGGTTTGCCAAAATTTTATTGGTCACAGGGGAAAACAAAGGTCATTTTGTTATATACTTATCTAATGAAGGTTTTGAACAGTTTTATGTCAACTTGACATAAGTTAGAAATATCTGAGAAGAGAAAACTTCAACTGAGAAAATATTTCCAGATGATCATGTTGTAGGCAAGCCTGTAGGGCATTTTCTTAATTAGTGGTTGATATAGAAAGGCCTTGCCCATTGTGGGTGAGAACAAACCTTGGGTTTTTGGTTCTAGGTTCTATTTTTTAAAAGAGAAAATTGTATAAACCATGAGGAGCAAGCCAGTAAGCCGCACCCTTTCATGTCTTCTGCATTATCTCCTATTGTCAGGTTACTGTATGGTTTCAGTTCTTGCCTTGGCTTCTCTTGATGGACTATGATTCAGAATATGTCATCAAAATAAACCCTTTTCTGTTACACAAATTCTAATTGGTCTTATAATAAAAACCCAAAGCCAGATATTGAAGTAAATTATTAAAGACCAGAGAAGCAGAGAAACAAGCCACTAGAGAGACTTCTTATCACTACTAAATTCTCAGGCCAAAAGAAGTAGAACCTGTCTCCATGAATCCTTCAACTGAATTCTCTGAGTCTTCAGCCAAAAGAGAAGAAAAGAGAATGAACTCCTGTCTCCTCTCACCTTATATTTTTTTTTCTGCCTAGCCATATCTCTTCCTGTTTCAACCTTCTTAGTACTAGGATTAAACACATATGTATTTTCCAAGTACTGGGAGCATGAGATCCCAAGTGCTGAGACAGAAGCTATGTGATATCACTGCCTACCCTTTATGGCTAACTCTGTGGCTGGCTCTGTCTACTGTTCTTCAGGAAAGCTTTATTTGATACATAAAATATCACTACACTTTTCCATTTTGTCTAAAATAAAAAATAAGGGTATAACTAATATAAGAAAAGTTATACACAAAAAGTATAACTATCCAATATATACAATCAAGAATTACATTACAATGTCCAGTCCATTAATATTTTACAAATTCAGAAAAAATACTCTATTATTTATCCTATCTTGGTGAGTCCAAAGTGTTGTAATTAATTCACTTTCTACCTAACTTGTATTCCCAACCAAAAATTGTCTCTTGATGTCTTTCAAATTTGCATAATTTAGAGCTATTAGTGAGATTTTTTTTTCTGTATCTGTAACTAGAAAAACTATAATTATATAGTCTTCAAGTCCTTCAGAGACCCAAAAAGGAAATAATATTAACTGAGTAAGCTGGAAGTGTAAATAAGGGACTTCCAAAAATTATGAGAAATGACAGAAACATCTGGCTGTCTGGACAGTCATCCAAGAATTCTCTGCAATGCACCAACTTTCAGTCTACAGGCCTAGCATATCTGACAGATTTATCTGTGAATCTAAATTTTCTAAAGGACTGTTCTACCTTGTTTTGCAAGGTTCAGCAGTTCTTGTCTTGATTGTCCATTTTAACAGCATACTGTTTTGCCACAAAGAAAGTAAACTCCACATGAAGTTTCTTCAGTGCCCATCTTCTTCTCTGAAGTAGATTGGTGCTGCCAGTAGTAGACATGTTTCATTATCATAAAAAGAAACTATGTCATTAAAACATCTTAAATGCCATACTCTATAGATCTCTGAAGTGTTTGAAGACAAACAATCTATCTAAAATATATCTCTTCAACCCAAAAACATACCTAATATGCCTGCAAATTTGATTGCAATGGCTAACTACTAACCTTCATTTCTTTATATCCTAGCTGGTAATAATAACTTTCAAGGACTAATAATTTGCATTACATTGTTAGATAAGATGTATAGGTATAATACCTTGGTTAAGAGTAGAAATATGGGTACAGTATGTTCTAACAAAATTAATCTCAAATTTGTGTCAATATACACAATTTGTATTCAATATAAAAAAATCCAATCCAATATTAAAATGTAGACTGAGCAAGTCATGAGAAGTAATCAGCTCTCCTCTATGGCCTCTGCATCAGCTCCTGCCTCCAGGTTCCTGCCCTGTTTCAGTTTCTATTCTGATTTTTTTTAGTGATGAACAATAATGCTAAAGTGTAAGCCAAATAAATACTTTCCTCCCAACTTGCTTTTGGGTTATGGTGTTTTATCACAATACAAACTCTAAGACAATTTTGTACCAACATAGTCGGTTATTGCTCTGACAATCCTACCCATGTTTTGGGAAGGATTGTAGAACCATTGAGTGTTAAGACCTCCTTGGGTATCTTTTAGGAGCTTGGAGG
The DNA here is from genome assembly GCA_004025045.1 of Sigmodon hispidus. Classification (NCBI taxonomy): domain Eukaryota; kingdom Metazoa; phylum Chordata; class Mammalia; order Rodentia; family Cricetidae; genus Sigmodon; species Sigmodon hispidus. The sequence continues at coordinate 126,648 of PVIH01004447.1, forward strand.
ATGAGAACGTTAAGAGCTGGAAGCCTGACTTACAAAGTGTGAGAGGGAACTTTAAAGACTCTATCAAGGCTGTCTGTTGTTTTGGATTAACATCCAGTGATTCTGCTTAGCCAGGGCCTGAATCAGCTGGGATGAACAAGATACTAGATGGTTTGTTGGGATACTTGATGCTGGTCAGCTGGAGCTAAAGAATTAGCAGTGATTAGGAGACCAGCATCACTGAAGTGAACTCCTCTACATGTTATCTGAGTGCACAGAGAAGCTGTGTTCCAGGGGCAGCCAAGGTTGTGTCTCATGCCGGCAGCCAGACTTGGTAATGTGTAAGAGTCACCCAACTGGTCTGATTTTGAAGGTATGAAGGGGTCATGGAGCGCACTATGAGAGGCCAGAAAAGACCATTGAGGAAGGTGCAGCCTCAGTGGCAGTTGAAGGACCCAGCATTTGAAGATGTCAGTGTCATGGGAAGACCATAAGAACAGTAGCAGCAGTGAGGTGGAGGCAGCCAGTGCCTAGAAGACAAGGTGCTTGTGCCGCAGAGGGTGGAGCCAGAGAAGCGATCAAGCCCTTTGGAGAACTCCAGAGGATTGTGACTGGATCTCGGATATTGGAGGGTTGAAATTCTGTTTTGCTTTAATTGTGACTGTGCCCTAAATTTTCCCTCTTGAAATAAGAAAGTATTTTACTGGAGCCTACCGTTGAGAGACTTGAATTTTAAAAGACTTTGGATTTTTTTAAAGAGATTGACTATTTTAAAGAAACTGAAATTTTAATGTGTTGAATTTTAAAGACTGTGGGACTTTCTAAAGTCATTTAAGATTTTGAGGATGAATAAGGAAGGGATGTAGCTTCATAGTGATGTTTTGTGTGTCAACTTGACAGAAGCTGGAGTCAGAAGAAAGGAAGGGGCCTCAGCTGAGGAAATGCTTCCTTGAGAACCAGCTGCAAGGCATTTTCTCATTGAGTAATCAATGGAGAGAGCCCAGTCCATGGTGGTGGTGGTGCGATCAGGTGGGTGGTCCTGGGCTCTAAAAGAAAACAGGCTGAGCAAGCCATGGGAAGCAAGCCATTAAGCAGTCCCCCCTCCATCGCCTCTGCATCAGTTCCTGCCTCCAGGATCCTGTCCAGTTTGAGTTCCTGACCTGATTCCCTTTAGTGATAAACAGTGATGCTAAAGTGCAAGTCAGATAAGCCCTTTCCAGCCAAACTCATCTTTTGGTCATGGTGTTTAGTCACTGTAGCACAAATTCTAGTTGTTATTAAATGAAAACTCGGAGTCAGATATTAGCGGGAGTCGGGGGGTGGGGGTGGAGGGGTGGGGGCTGGAATATCAGAGAGAGAAAACAGACCATAGTCACAGTCAAATTTTACCCAGCCAATTTCTCAAGGTAAAAGCTATCTTCCAGCTTCCACAGCCTCAATCCTCATTGCTTCTACAGAATAAATCTGTCTTCCTACACCTGCCTTATATACCCTAATTGTTTCACTTCCAGGTTCAACTCTGCACTATAATGCTAGAGTTAGGATTAAAGGTGTGAGCTACTACTGTTTGGTAGTTAGGCCTTGAACTCACAGAAACACAGAAAGATCTCTGTCTCTGGAATTATGGGATTAAAGGCATAGGTCACCACTTCCAGTCTTTCCTGTGCTGGGTTAAAAGCATGAGTTACCACTCTCTGACCCTCCTGGCTTGACTGTGGGTGAATCTGTTCGCTGATATTCCAGACTGATTTTATTAAATATACAACATACCACCACAAGTCACAGCAATAGAAATCCTAACCAAAAAGGTGGATTTGGGGAAGACTTGTTATAGCTGCTTTAATTTTGCTGATAGCTTTGGATCTGCTTAAGTTGTTCATATCCTCTTAATTTTACTTGATAGGTCACATGCAGGTAGAAATTTATCCATTTCTAGATTGCATAGGATTTTATTAATGAGTCTTCTTTTTTTGTTGTTAGTTTGGATAACCTCTGCCATCTTTTTTTTTCAAACATCTAGTTTGATAAATTTTATATACGTTCTTTTAGTCTCTATTCCTGAATTTCAGTCATAATCTGTGTAATACATGTTTAATAAAATTATTTTTGCCATATATTTCTTTTGTGTTTCTTTTTCTAGGCTATTGAAGTGAATAATTAGATTATTTACTTAGAGCTTCTTTGATTTTTTTTTTTGTGTGTATTTGTATCTATAAACTTTCCTTCTAGAACCAATCCTAGATATACTCGAAAGATTCTGAGAGGTTGTACTTTCATGTTAATTTAATTCTAGGAATTTTAAATATTTTATGAGTTTTTTTAGTAACCCACTAATTGTTTAAGGGTATATTGTACAAGCTCCATGAATTTATGCAGATTTTTAGGTTTCCTTTCTATTGATTTCTAGTTTCATTGCATTATGATAACATAATTAATTTATTTCTTATATTTGGTATGAGTTGACTCCTGGACTTGGAAAAGGTTTCATTCATGCCCTGCTGAGAAAAATGTGTTGGACAGAATATTATGCATATCATATGTATAGTATGTATATATAATATATGTAATACATAAATATGTTTGATATATTTAAGGGCAAAATCACATATCTCAATTGATGCAGAAAAGTCCTTAGATAAAGCTCAACATAGCTTCATAAAATGTCTTGAGGAACAGGAAAGCAGGAGTTCAAGGAACATACTTCAACATAACAGGCACCATAACAACATAACATATACCATAGACTGATTGCCTTGATTACCCACTGGAAAGTTAAAAAAAAAAACTGAGAAAATTTCTTCTAAAATGCAGTAAGTCTCAGATTCCTATTCTCCCATTTTTATTTAAGTACTATATTAAATAAGCTAGAGAAATGAGACAAGAAAAGGAAATAAAGGAGATATTAGTAGGAAAAGAAGTTTTATTATCCCAATTCAAAGATAGCATGATCTTAAACTTAATATATTCTCCCATCTAAATGCCCAAAAGGCCTCTTGCCCTGGCAGACACTTCCAGCAAAGTAGCAGGATATATAATCAAGAAACAAAAGGAAGCTTAGGCAGGAGGACTGTGAGTTCAAGACCACGTGCTGCATACAAGTTTGAGGCTAGCCTGTACAACAAAGCAAGATCCTATCTCAACCCCAAATCCCTATAGAATCTTTTTAGTTATGGTGTGCATATGTGGTATGTATATGTGCATGTGTGTGTAAGTGTGAATGTGTTTGAATGCAGCATATACAGTGTGCATATTAAAGTCAGAGAACAATTTCTGCTATTGGACTTCTTCCTCTTTCTCTTCCACTGCATATGCCAAGAGCTTCTGGAGACTCTCTTGTCTCTTCCTTCCCCCTTCCCATAAGAGCACTGGGATTATGGATGTATACACTCTTCCACCCAGTTTTTGTATAGGTTCTGGAGTTTCAACTCAAGTCCTTGATGTTGCATGGCAAACACTTTACTTACATAGCCATCTCCCTAGTCCAATACAGAATTTTTAATGAAATCTATTTGATGCTTTAAAGTAAATCTAGAAAATAAAAATCATAAGGATACATAACAAACAACTGAGCCAAACTTCAGTGGTACACACCCGATAATCACAATATTTTGCAATGGTGAAGTAGAGTGCTAGGCTGGGTTGGGCTGCATAATGAGGTCTGATCTCAAAGTGTGTGTGTGTGTGTGTGTGTAAAAGAGCAAGTGAACATTTTCTTCAAAAGATATACAAATGTTTATTAAAGCTAAAATAATATGAAAATGCCACAAGAATATTCAAATGCTATTTATTTGGCTACTTAATTTTCCTTAATTAATGCATTTAGTTTGTCCATGAGAAGTGATTATGAGTTGTCTTTGACTCTGATGCCACAGAGAACTACAATTCACAGATAAGGAACAACTGTTTCTCTTGAGTTCACACCTATAATTCCTACACATGAGCTAGAATGGTTTCGGCCAACTGTGCTGTTACAATCCATGATGTTTTCCATTCTTCTGCCAGGAACTGGATCCACTATTATATAACTTTACATTTTTTGGTAAACCAATATGCAGTTCATTATTTTCATTTCCACTTCTCTAATTATGTGTTACAAAGACTGATGGTCTCTTTATTCAGATTGTTAGCTATTTAGGCTTCTCCTTCTGTGAATTACTATTAATATCCTTTGCTCATTTTCCTAGTAGATTTCCTAATATTTTTCTCTTGATGACTTGTAAAAAATTTTTGTGTGTATTATATATTAATCTCTTGTCAATGCCTCTTTTATTTTGCAAATATCTTCTATCAATCTGTTGCCCATCTGTCAAATTTGTCTATAGTTTCCTTCTTTAATCAAAAATCTTTAATTGTTACGTGACCACAGGTCTCACTAGATACCTAAAGAAATGGCTATAGAGGAAAGGTGACCAATACAGATGCTGCTTGACTCACAGTGGAATTATACACCGATGAGACCACCATGCTGGAAGTATCTTAAGTCAATAATGCTTTCCAACTGCTGATACAGTGGTCCCTGGTGAGATGTTTGTTTCTCCAGCATCCTTTCTTCCATAATGCTCCAACTCACCCCAGACCCACAGCATTGGAGCCAACCATCAAGGATTGAAACCAGTGAGTAACCAGTAGAAAAGAATGAGAATGGCTGTCAGTGGGGGAAGCTGTTGGTTTTGGCAGAGTTCAGTCAAGTTTTCCAGCTTTTTATTTTACAAGTAGATAGAACCGTGTTTCCTGATGGCATTGAGAAACCAGTTACCTAGTTAGTCAAAGGAAGTAATAATTAATTTAGGGCTACCTTTTTATTCACTCTCCGGTTTCCCTGTGGAAATATTAGAAAAGGGTACTCTTTGGGGACTTTCTAAGAAGCAGAGAAATGATTACCGAACACCACCACCACCCCCTGCTGCCAGGTAATGCAACACTAAGTGCAACTTCTGCCTGAGTGGAGATCAGTATTCTATGGTAGCAAATGCCCTGAAGATCAGTAAGACATGGACTAAGAATGCTGCCAACAGTTAGGAGACAACCAAAGTTTTGTAGGACAGTTTAAAGGTGATTCTAAGCTTCCTTAACATGTGCCTGAAGAAGTTTCCCAAGGGCAGAGTAAAGGTCAGCTGAGCCCGAGCCATCCTAGGTGACTGTGTAGGAGGCGGTTGGCTTTACAGATGAGTAGCCCATGTTTCAGGCAGCCAGTCCACTTCCTTTTCCAGTGGCAACAAAATCCTAAAGAGTAGGCAGATCTGCTTTCCTGTTTGGTTTTCAACTTTCCACAAGGTTATAGTTTAAATGGGCCATGAACAAAAACAGTAGAAGGAGCAGAAACCTGCCATCCTTCCTCATCCCTCTGGCCCAGAGTAAGCTTCAGAATGACTCTGTCAGTGAGTCCTATTCATCATGGGGATAGCCAACTGTCTTGCTGGACTCATATGGGCCACACACTGAGAAGGTTTTATGGACACTGCCAGAATGGCTCTCATAAGCCAGCATAGAGTCCTGATCACTTACACACCATTCCCCAAACTGCAATGTGTCCTGGAACACAGCCTCTGCCTAGGGCTCTAGGAATCAGGCTCTACCAATGGATACTACTCAAAAATATCCCAGAGGGATAATCCAGTAAAGTATTGCTCCCCGAAGAGTGGAAAAGGTACCTTTGGTGATAGCACTAATGCAAATGAATGTTGAGCATCTGGCTTCTGAAACTCAAACATAAATGAAATATGCTCCAATTCCATGTAATGACTACTACCTAAGGCAGAAGCTTTACCACAGGCTGCTTTCAGTATACATTGTAACTTCTATTCGGTAACTCATGACATTGGCCATAAGAAATTACCTTAGGCTAAATGACCAGGATGGAAAGGACCATAAACTCACTAACAAAAGCATTCTCCTAAAGGATTAAGCTCCATTACTGTTTTAAGAGAGCTCAGGATTGAACACCCCCTGTGATGGTCTTCTTAGTGGGGCAAGCCTGGAGCAGGAGGAGTCTGAGTCAAGGAAGCACCTTTCAGGCCTGTAATCAAACTTAACATTCAAACCTGATGACGTTCTAATAGCCCCAATTAGCCAAAGAGTCAAGTATAACCCGAAAATCCATTGTTCAGAATGGGATTTCTAGCTTTCAAAATAATCATAGTCAATATTACAGGACTTCTTGTGTCACTTGAAAACATAGCTGGAACATACCTATCAGATGGTCAAGATACAGAGTATTGCCAATGCTGGTGAGAGTTAGGAACAAAAAGATATCTCTCCCTCTTCCTTCTGCCCTCCCTCCCCCACTCCCCTTTCCCTCCGTTCTCCATCCCTGCCTCTTTCTGTCCTTCTCTCCCACTGTGTGTGTGTGTGTGGGTGTGTGTGTATGTCCATGTACATGCACAGAAGGCAAAGGAGAATACCAAATGTCCTGCTCTATCATTCTTTGCCTTATTTCCTTAACATGGGGTCTCTTAATTTGAACTCATATCTTCATGTTTGCATAGCAAGCACCCTTATCAACTAAACCATCGCGCTGGCTGACCACTTGTGGCTTTTACCTAAGAGAAATAAAAACTACATGTAGATATTTGTGCAAGCTTTATTCATGCTTGCCCTTACTCAGAGACAACAAGATGCCCTTTAACAGAGAAATTACTATATCAACCATGGTGTATCCAGGAAATCAAATACTGATCAACACTAAAAACAAATAAGCAGTCAGACATCCCAGCATTCAGGAGGCAGAGGCAGGTGGATCACTCTGAGGTTGAGTCTACACAGCCTGTTCTACATAGCCAGTTCTAGGACAGCCAGGTCTACACAGAGAAATCCTGTCTCCAAAAATAAAAAAGTAAAAATAAAAATAAATAAGCAGTGAAGCCATGAAAGGGTAAGGAGGAATTGGGATGGTGATGGGCTTTGCTATATAGCTGAGGAGAAGAGGCAAAGAGCTGAAACTACAGTTAAACTAAATAGTTTGCAGACTTGCAACAACAGCTGATTCCTTCAAGATTTTAGAATCCAGTCAGTGGAGGTTTTGAAATGTGGCTAAGAATGTGGAAAGTATATTCCAAACAAATAGACCTAAGATGCAAGCTAATGTAGCTATTTTAACGTCTAACAGAACAGACTTCAAATCAAAACTAATAAAAAGAGATAGGAAAGAACACTACATACTTGTCAAAGAAAAAATAATGCACCACAATGGCATTTCAATTTTTAATATCTATGCAAAAACAAACCACCACTGTAGCTTAAATTCCACACTGACCCTTACATACTAAGAACAGAAGACTTTGATACCACACTCTTACTAATAGACAGATCATCGGGACAAAACTAAACATAAAAGATAGAACTAGCAAATGTTACAAAGCAAGTGGACATAACAGATATTTACAGAACATTCCACTCAACACAAAAGAATGGACCTTCTTCTCTGTAGCTCATGGAACTTTCTCCAAAATTAACCACATACTTGGACACAGAAGTTGTGGGACTAGTCAACCAATGTCTGATTTGCCTTAAGGCCCACTCCACATAATAGAACTTATATCTGACACTGATTTGGATGACCAAGAACCAGAGACCAGATACCCAGAGTCCTAGAGTAAAATGAAACACAAAATCAAGACAGGAAGGAAGGAAGGAATAAATAAGCAAAGGAATGAAGGAAAAAGGGAATGAAAGATGAATAAAATGACTCCTAGTAATATTATGTTATACTCATAGATCAGTGCCTTATTCAGCCATCATCAGAGAAGTTTCTTTCTGCAGCAGATGGGAACAGATGCAGAGACCCACAGCCATACATTACGCAGAGAGAGACTCCTTGGAACATGCAGCTCTAAATAGATGTCTTCATCAAATCCCTCCCCCTCAAAGCTCAGGGAGCCTCATGGAAGAGGTGGAGGGAAGAGTGTAAGAGCCAGAGGGAATCAAGGTCATCAGGAGAACAAGGCACTCTGAATCAGCTGAGCAAGGCTTCTAGAGACTAAAGTAGAAAGCACAGGGAGAAGCTGGTCTGCATCGTGTCTTCTGAGTGTATATTATAGTTTATAGTGTTTATGGCACTCCTGAATGTGTGAATGAATGGGCCTCTGATTCTTGTGCCTTCCCTTGCAGCTCTTTCCTTCCATTGGGTTGTCTGGTCCAGTCCTGGTATGATGGTTTTTCCTTCCTCTTATTATATTTTATTTCATGTTTAGTTGTTAGAAACCTATTCTTTTTTCCTCTTTTTTTTTTTTGAGACAGAAGAAGAGGAGTTTTTTTTGGATCGGAAGGGGAGTGGGGGGTCAGTGAGGAGGAGCTGGTAGGAGTAAAGGGAGAGGAAACTGCAGACATAATATGGTATGAGAAAATAATCTTTTTCCAAGAAAAAGAAAAAAGAATATAGAAAGTGATCTGCATGCTTCTCACTGACAAAGGCCTTTACTATGGTGCTTGTCAAACTTTTCATATATTAAGTATTTTAATAAATTAGTTTATAATATCTATTACAAGAGTACACTATATACATTCAGCTTAAATAAGTGCCACAGCAGAAGCCAGATACTCCCTTGAGTGACTAGAAGCTGTGACTTAAAGCCACATGCCACAGGGCAAGGATCTTATATCATCAATCCAAGAAGAGAGCTAAGTTCAAAATCCAAGTATAGTTTCTACTGAATGTGTAATGCTTTCACCCCACCATAAAAGAGAAGTATTTAAGTTAGACTATATTTAAGTTGGGGTTCATTTATGTATCTAGAAAAAGAAACTGTAACAAAAAACATTAGCAAGTTAACTACTTTTAATCAAGTGAAATTAGCAAAAAAACTATTGTAAAATATATGACTTCCAACATACACAATGGAGAAAAATTGTTTTCTGTTTGATACATAAGCACAAACAGATTAAATAAGCAAAATACAAGTAACCGAATAAGAAAAAATTTCTGTGAGTTGACAGCTGTCAGACATGGCCTGAAAAAGGAGTCAAATGAGGAGAATTCTAATTGCTTGTGAGAAAACCCTAAGGAAAGAAGACAAGAGTTGTGTGACCTCATTTCTTCAAAATATGGAATTGTTCTTGGAATGTGTTTTTGTGTTCCTCCCAGGAGGAGAAGAGACGCGTGAGTTTACTTCAGATTATTCCCTACAACTGGCCCTGGTTATTTGTTTATATGCCCCTACGGAAAAGCATGGTTTTCAGTGCAGCTTTTCCTCAGAGTATAAAGTGTCTGATGCTCTGAATAAAGGTGGCTACTGCAGGAGACTTCAGTCCGTGCCTCATTTATCGTCTCCACTCTCCCAGGTCTCACGCCTCTAGAGCTGTGACTGAGAACTGGCAGAAGAGCAGAGATAATTAGCAACACATGAAGAGATGCAGATGAAACCAGGAGGTGTCATTTTGTGAAGCATTTGACCAAAGCAGGGGTGGGTGGGGTGGAGGGAGTGAGGTGCAAAGCAGAGTTATTTAAGTCTTATGCACAGGCAAAATTTTTGTTCTGAATGTCAGTTGGGTCTGTATATTAAAATGCAAGATGTGCATGATCCTCTTCCCTGGCCTCCTGCCTACATGGGCAAATGTTTAGTGCCTCATTATAAAAGGTAAAAGCCAACAATAGCTAAAATGATCCTGGGCAAGTAAAACAGTAAACGATCTACTACAGGCACAGACTGTATGAACTGAAACAAAGCAAAAATTTTACATCCACTGTGGGATTACCTCCATGACACAGAAACTGGAAAGCCACACAAAACAAATGTCAAATATGAACAGCACAATTTGTCACCTTGCAGGGCAAATCGCCCCTAAAGACTGATGAAACACTCCTTTCTGTGCGAATCTTGGTGACTACAAAAGATACAAGGAATAGCAGTCTATAAGTCAGTACAATATGAGGTCTCTAGGTAATAAGACTGTACACTAGATAAGACTTGGCACCTAAGACCAAATGCCAGCAAAGACCTGTTAGGTGATGGGCCCGTTAATTGCTTTACTCTTGGACCATTTCCCTTGAATGTATCTCATAACGTTGACTTGGTTTTTTTTGGGGGGGTTGGTTTGATTTTTGAGACAGGGTTTCTCTGTAGCTTTGGAGCCTGTCTTAGAAGGTCCTTCTTCTGTAGACTAGGCTAGCCTCAAACTCTCAGAGATCTGCCTGTCTGTGCCTTCTGGCATGAAGGTGTTTGCCACCACTGCCTGGCATATCTCATAACTTTGTATTGTAGACTTTTAAAAATATACACAGTAAAAATTATTTTAAAAAATATTTTAAGTACATACAAAAGATTGAAAGATGACTCAGTTGGTACAACTGAGGCTTCTTGTAAGGGTAAGAACCTGTGTTCAGTTTCCAGAACACACACCATCAAGCCAGCCTACTAGGGGAGTTTCAGGTTAGCCCTGTCAGTGAGGTATTGACATGCAGCTAAGAATATGGAAAGACTGTGGATCTGCATGCTCCCCACTGGGGGGAAAAGCCTTTATCTCTCATCATATTTGTCAAGCTTTTCTAATATTAATTATTTTAGTAAGTCACTTTACAACATTTACTACTAAAACATGCATTATTTACACCTGGCTTACCATGCACCATCGCCCGGTCACAGCATATGGTAGTGTGCCAGCTAAGGGCTCTCTCTGAGAAGGCCTGTCTCAGATGAGGTGGGTAGTGTTTGATGAACGATACCTGTGCTTGTTCTTGTCTTCTGACCTCCACCCCCACAGGCCCCGCCCCCCACCCCAGACATACACAAAATAAATAGCACACAAAAAACTTTGGAAGAGCCTATATTATACTCAAAAGCTGTGGCCAATTGTAATAAAGTGCTTACCACACAGCCAGAGAATGTCCATTAAAAAGCTGGTGTGCACATGCCTGTGATCCCAACACTAGGGGATAAAGACAGGAGGATCCCTGCTGGGCAGCCAGGCTAGTGAGTCATGAAATCAGTAAAAGACCCTGTCTTGAAAGTTAAGGTGGAAAGTGGTTGAGAATGATACCTGAAATCAACTTCTAGCAGCCAGTCACAACATAGAAACACGTGCATATACACATAATGCACACACATATAGAATCTTCCCTTGGCAAATGAGGAGAGGTGACTTGAAAAGAGGGCAAATAAAGATTCTTTTTTGTTTGTGTGATTAAATTTTTTACTTAAGGGATGTTTTTGATATTCTATTTATATAAGAAAAGATTTAAGATGATTTTTAAATGAGATGACTGCAAGCTGATGGCTCCACATAATGATGGAAAAATGTAGAAAAAGGATTAATCAAGTTTAAAGGACCTTCTGACATTACTCTCAGTTATTACATTTGCCACACAACTGAGCTTCAACCGAAGCTTTGGTTGAGTTCTTCAACCATAGCTAATGTGGAAAAGGATAGAATTATGTGCATCCCATCTGGGATCTCAGCCACCTTACAGGTCCACCTGGACAAATCCCAGGCTAGACAGACATTCTACATTCTTAAATGTTCAATATCATCCAAAGAAGGGAAACTAATTAAATGTACATAAAGTCAAATCTTAAGGTTTGTGAATATATTAGAATGCAGACATCTCGACCCACTTTCTCTTGCCTTTGGTGCTTTGGTATGACTACAGCCAGAGTAGCTAAGACCCTGTGTGATCTACAAAGTTCAAGACATTTCTGTTCCCTTATGGGGACAGTGTGTTGCTCTGCCACGGGTCATCTTTCTGTGTTAGCACCTTATCTGGAGTGGAGATTGGATCAAGGTCAGCATAAAAACCTGTATTCACATTCGCTGCTGGCTGCTGAGGACACCAATGGCTTTAAGCAGCTATTTTTACCTATAAACCCTGCAAGCTCTCCTCAGTGTTCACACTGCTTCTTATCCCATCATGTTCAACTCTTCTTTTCTGTGTCTTTTTTTTTTCTTTTAACACAGAAGAGGTTTATCTCTGAGAGAGATCATAAGAAACTATCAACTTTATTACTGCTTTTCCTCAATTATCCACCCGCAGGGAGACTCTCAGCAGGACCCTTGGTGACCACCCCAGGCACCACCATGCACCTTATGGGGATAGAACAGCACTTAAAACAGTCCTGTTGTGAATAGCCCTACAACAGAGCCCTGTGACTTCAAAGATCCTGAAGAAATTCAGGAGCTCCACCACCACCACCAGCCACTTATAAGTCAGGTATATATGCACAAAATTTGGGAGTTCAGAAGCATATCACAGGCTGTCCTCAGCCTGTGGGTGTCGATCCATCTAAGGGTTAAAAGCCTTGCTCTACAGGACTGCTAGTGTACAATTTCCTGAGCCAGAGTCTCCTGCTCCAACTCTATAATGGAAAACCAGGGGGGACAGTACTCAACAGTCACAATCACCTATCAATCCTTTGTTTTTAGCTTCTGACCTGCCTTTATGGATTAGACACACATACACACACACACACACACACACACACACACACACACACACACACACAGAGAGTATATCATGTATACACAGAGTATGTCTTGCATATCCGTGGGGTATATCCAGGGGGTACATCCAGGGAACTGTGATGATTAGGTATGGATAAAGATGTTAGTTACAAATTATATAACTTCACAAGATAATAAGATTAGAAGATTATGAACTTTGAGCCAATAGGTGAAAAGCTATATTATTATTTGGTGATATAAAAGTCACCAAATAATAATAATAAAATGATTCTTTTTGTTTGTGTGATTAAATTTTTTACTTAAGGGATGCTTTTGATATTCTATTTATTTAGTTAGTATATTTGCTTTTATTTTTATTTTTGTGGGATGTATATGCATTGTCCATGTTTTGAGGTGCTAATAGCCATTTAATAATGTACACAATGTATAATATACTCTATCCATACATATTTATATATTAATATATATTAATAATGTATAATATGTGTTATTATGTATAATATATAACATATATTATTTTTTCCCTTCTTTATTTTGTATTTATCAAAAAAACAGTAAAAAGAATTTAAAATGTGGAAGAGTTAACAGTAACTATACAGAGGATAATAATCATAAGCATGGCTTATCAAGGGTGGAAATACAAATAAGATTGCTACACATATATTTTCTTTGTGTTCAGCTTTCCCTCTGAATTTTTTTTTCCCATCCCTGTATATCCTTATTCAAGGTCTCTTCCCCCTCCCAACACATCTGGTCATTTTTCTTCTCTGCAACTCCCCATCCCTTCCCTGGGCAGGGAGCAGACAGTCCTATGGTCCCACTGACCCAATAATGCTTGGATCAGTCTCCACTTCTGGCCAAATCCAGTTCTGTCCCCCCTCCCTCAAGAGTGAGTCAGGTGTTCCTATAGTTGGACTGGGGTTTGAAGGGTCAGTCCAGGGTGTTTCTGATCCCAAGCTGTTCAGTGGTTGTGGTTTGCCGCTTGGGCATGTTTGGCTTTTTTTCTTGTTTGTTTGTTTAGAGATCACTAGTGAGTGAGTACATCCCCTGCTTATCTCTCTGAGTTTGTGAGACTTCGCTCAGGAGGATATTCTCCAAATCCATCCATTTGCCTGCGAATTTTAGGATATCATTTTTTCTTACTGCTGAGTAGTATTCCATTGTGTAGATGTACCACAGTTTGTTAATCCATTCTTCAGTTGAGGGACATCTAGGTTGTTTCCA